>CAUYLG010062194.1:0-239279 GCA_963573385.1 Cacajao melanocephalus
TTTTTTTTTTTTTTAAAGCTTCCATGCTAACATCAATAATAATTAATTTATGTGATACCCAAGTTAGTGGATTTTATATATTTTTCTCTAATTGGGAAAATGGATATGATGTTTTCTTAAGTGCATCTAAGAAACCACTTGAAGAGCCACTTGGGTCAGATTATTTCCAAACTTTGTCAGTGCTTTATCGACTAAACAACACTGACTTACTTGGGACGTAAAAACAGTTCAAATAGAAAGCCAGTCCTTGGAAAGCAGTTAACATCTAAGCAATGAGATTTTAGTGGGTTGTGAGGTTACATGCAAGATGCTTTTGTGTAGCAGGTCCCACTTAAGAGGGTGAACATAGAGAGAAATTGATGAGGCTCTCTGATGACTCCTGTAGCATCCTTTACAGGTGCAGATCTGTCCACATCCTGCTGGGAAAGATTGATGCAGTTGGCCTTTAGTTGGAGTAGAAGATGGGCACCAGGACAGATGTGGGGGGTCAGGCAGTGTCCTAGGGCATTTCGTCAGGGCAGCTTGGATGTGTGCCTTCAAAAATAACAGTCAGATTGGACAAAATCAGGGCCAGAATAGGGGAATAAAGGATAATGATGGTATTGAGGGAACCGGTTGATTCTGTAAGCTCTCTTTTTGGGTTTAGAAGTGAATTTCTACACATCACTGTTTTTGCATAACCTGCTGTTTTGATAGTTCTTAAGAATCCATGGTGATTTTGTTGTAGTTCATTTCCTATTTAAAAAATGTTAACATTATGCAAGTTATTTCTAAATCACAGCTGTGGGGACGAGTTCACTGTCAGCTGGTAACAGGATTGTGTTTCTCATTAGATAAGTAAACTCATTACAGGGACTCAATTTCAAATTATACAGACTCTCCCATTCAATATAATATGTATTGGATACCTCTTAGGTGCAACACTGCATTATAGGGATAACAAAATGAGAAGATATGGACTCTTTCCTCTTAGAACATATCATATAGTCAGAAGACAGGTATATAAACCAATAAATACAAAATAGTGTAATGAGTGCTTTAGCCACAGAAATGTGCGTAAGGTAAAGAATAAGCTTGGAAGAGGTCATTGTTATCATTCCTGGAGAAGGAGTGTATGAATCAGAAAAATCTTCAGAGTGGAAGTGGTATCTGAAGCCATTTGACAGGTGTGTCGAAACTCAATACAAAGGGAGAAGATACACAGTGGAAAATATACTGGGGAGAGTCGTAGCACAGGCGAAGTTGCATAGGTGGGATTTTTTTTAGTCTTAAACCAGTCTTGATGAGAGAAAGTTGACTAACCAAATATTTATAAGTAAAACAAAACAACAAAACACCTAAAGTAATAGAGCCTGACTTTCCTGACCATTGCAGCTGACTGTGAATCTCCAAGTGATGGTTGTCCTTAAACTCAGATGAGAACTATTCTTAAACTTAGGAGAGAGAACAATAGCAGTAGCGGCCCTTTTATTAGCAGGTGCTTAATGGTTCCTGTTGAGTCAGTGGGGGTGGTGGGGTGGTATTGATGATTTTTAAGTGGGAATTCTAGTCTCCTCCTCACTGATTGGGAGTGTGACCTTAAGCAAGTCACTTGTTGAAGTCCCACTTGCCTCTTGATTAAAATGAGTTGTTTGCATGTAGAGTATCTAAATTCTCTTCCAGTTCTGTTCCATCAACAACGAAAACATCTTTTAATAGATTTCCACAAATGAAGGAGAATAACTGATGTGTCTGGAAAATTTCCTCATACTGGATAACCAAGGTATTTCATGTTACTTGGCAAATATCTTAGTAAATCCATCATTTAGTGAATATATTTTAGGTAATGGTCCCCTTAGGCCTTAAGCCAATTTTTGGTAAGCTAGAAAAAATTACTTTAAAAAAAATAATTATTTAGAAATAATTATAACAACAGCAACAACAAACCGGTAAAACAGTTAAACGCTCACGCACCCCCCCACCACGACACACACACACACACACACACAAAGAAAAAACAAAGATTTCATTATAATAATTCCCGGCATTGATTAGACTCTATGCCTTGCTGTGGCCCTGGTTGTTATCCTCCAAGTGTGACCCTGCTGAATGCCAAGTCAACAGAAGGTGACAAGCATCTTTGGTAAAGATGCTAGTTACAGTGAGTCGGCCTCACTGTACTTGGCTCCCCAGGACGCATCTGAACTCCCTACTGGCCCTACCACTCTCGGGACCATGCCAAGAGTGTGCATACCTGTGCGTGCTCATTTCTGTCTGCAGTGACGGATGCATAATGTAGTTTGCTTAGGGAATTTGCTTGGATTCTTTTTTGAATCAAAGCTCTGTTTTAAAAAGTTGGTTTTTATGGGCATATCTTGGTAGGAATTGCCTTAGGTGCTGTGGGTAAATAACAGAGAGCCCTGTCCTTACAATGCTTGCAGTCTTTGCCAAACAAATACGTGCCTATGGTAGCTTTTAGGAAGTCACTGGGCCTGGAGAGAAAACATTTTTATAGTATCTGGACCTCCAAGCCAGACAACAGTCTATCTTTTAAAAATTACAGGTGAAGCAAAAGAGTTTTCGAAAGGAACTTTAGTGTGTTATAAGTAAAATTTTTGGTGCTGCAAAAGAAGTAGCACTCGAATATAAATTTCCTCAACAAGGCAATGTAAAGGGTGTGGCTCACAGATAGAACAATGGGGAGCGCATACCTGGACAAGGGAGGGAAAGGGGTACTTATTTCTGATGGAGGTTGCCCCTACTGCTGTATCATTCCCCTATTGGCTAGGGTTAGACTGCACAGTCTAGATTAATCTTGGTTGGCTGTTTTAAAGAGAGTAGGGGTACGTACAAGCTAGAGTGGTGGGGTGGGTAGTTTCATGGAAAGGATGGTTACAGGCAGGTCAGAGCAGGTAGCCAGGGGTGACCTAGTTCAAAGCAGGTGACCAGGGCAGGTGATGAGGATGAGTCAGGATGGAGCAGAAGACCAGGGGAACACATGTGAACTACTGATTAGAACTGGTGGAAAAGGTTGTTTACTGAAACTACAAGGAAGTTAAACTTTAAAATGGACAACAAAGAACTGAACATACTGATTCTTTAAAAAGAAACTTAGAGTTCACTATGTCTGACAAGTGTTTCCCTGACCCCTTTTCCACCAGACCCCTGACTTACATTCCTTGAGGGAAAGCCCTTGGGCGCAGGCTCCTTGTTTCCCTACTCCCAGTTCATATTCCATTCTCATTTATTAGTGCTGCTTTGAGAACCAGAGCTACTATGTGACCTCTAGATTTTATTTTCCTTATGTAAGTGTTCAGATTATAAAACAGTTTTCTTGAAAGCTTAATGTTTGTGTTGCTATTAACTTTTTATGTTTTATGATGTTGTGCTGTGGTGCTATTTTCATCTTTGTGTAGCATTCTTAAATGTGGTTTAAATGATTTCTACATTTCTAAGTAGACATGGCTTCTGGGAAATCTTGTAATAGGTGGCAGGTGACAGGGATCTAATTAACTTGCATAGATCCAGGACTATTCATGGGATTCCAGTTTTTGTTAATTCTGATATGGAATGCCTAGAGCTGAGAGGTAGGGGCTTGAAAAAACTGAAGATTCCTATGAAGACTAATTGGAAGATACAGAACAGGGATTGGGGAGTAACTTATATTTCTTTTAGACCTCAGTTTTCTTTAATCCTTAGGTGTGTTGGAATAGTGCTTATCTTCATGATTGGATTGGTATTTTGAATGTCCATTTTCTGCTTTTCCCATACTTTATATCTATTACTGGTGTTACTGTTTTATATTTCTTCACCTCCAGCTGTGTACCTGTCACTAAAGCCAGGGACCCTGACTAGTCTTAAAGGAGATAAATGAGAATCAGGAGCTAGTGAGTCAATTTCAGATGGACTCTTTGTAATTTATCTGTGAGACTTCCTGCCATTCCTCAGGCTAAATAACAAAATCATTGCCTGTCGGCTCATAGGATACTTGCCATCTTGAAAGGATAACCTTTTAAACTTTTAGTGTCTTTAGGAAGATAGGAAACTTGGTTTATATGAGAGATCATTTCCTTAAGGATAACCAAGACAGGAGGAACACAGGAAGTCCATTTAGATTTTATGCCCATTCTTATTTCTGTAGGTGATTGTAAGAGCAAGCATCAACAAAGTAAAGCTTGCCGGCTGACTGCCTGATTTTGTAAATAAAGTTTTAATGGAACACAGGTTTGTCATTCAAGGGCAGAGTCTAGTAGCTGGCACAGAGACCATCTGACTCACAAAGCCCAAAATATTCGCAATTGACTCTTTACAGAAAAACTGCTGACTCCTGCCTTAGAATACTAGTGGTGTTTAATATTTATTAGGACCACTTATGGATGATAATTATAAATCATAAAAGGAAAAGATCTTGTTGATAAGTCCATACATCATGGTTTCTGCTTTCCCAAAAGTAGCCACACTTTTTTAGGTCACTCGATGAGGATGCAGTGGTAGAATAGGCTGAACCAAGATTGCATGTGGATAGCTGTGCTCAGTCTTAGTTCAGGGGGACATCCTAGAGCCCCTCTTCTTGTCACCCACTCAACTTAGTATACAGTGGGATTTCACATCAAAGTTCTGGTGCTGAAGGATTCAACAGTTCCAGAAGACATGGCAAAAATCAGCTTTCAGTCAGTGTTTCAACTCCTTGATGGGGGTTGAGTGTAGCGAGAACTATCCATTATAACTAAATCTTTACTAATAATTTAAATTCTACATATTCCAGGACTATGGCATCTTAACTCAGTAAATCATTCTTGCCTTTCCTTTTTTTAAACAAGGGGAAAATATACAAACAGATTAAAGTGCACTTACAAACGCAGCTGGCTTGTTTTAAGCTCCCAAAGGAGCACTTGATTCCCAATTACAGTATTTTTCCTTTTTATCAAATTGCTAAGAAACAGTAATTCAATTGATTTAAATGATTTCTATCACACATAGCCTTTAAGACTAGTAATAGGTTTATTATGCTCATTCATAATGATGATATTTTACTTCTATGAATGGTATTTTCAGCAGGGCTCATAAAACACCCAGTTTGACTTTGTTTATTAACTTTCTCATTTTCCATTAATGGATGTTTTCCTGTCTCAGATAATTCTCCTGCCTGTTGATATTACTCAATAGAAACGTGTCTTTCAAAAGAACAGACAAAACACTCTTTCAGGTTTGGATTGGAAAATTTTATTTAAATACATCGCAAAGAATAATTCTTTAGTTTTTTTGTCAGATTTCACTTTTAATGTTGTAACTTGACTATCACTTGAGTATCACTTTGAATTTAACTCTTAATTTTGGTGGCTTGCTATTTAGTCGTTTTGTTTTGCTGAGAGTCTAGACATTAATAAGTAAGTTTTTTTTTTCTGTTTTTTGATAAGAAAATATTCAGTTTCCATTTATTCAGTTTTTATTGTCTGCAAAATTAGAGAAGATGTCTGGTTCTGTATTAGGAGGTTTCAATTTGGTGTTTAAATTTCTGTTGATCTTCTTTCAATCTGTTTCTGCAGCGGCCTGCATAAGGCATTTGAATTATTTTTTCAGCTTCCTCCTGTTTTATTGGCAAGTGACCATGTGTATGGTAATTGAGCAATTGTGTGCTTACATAGATTTATAAAATTTGCATGAGCAACTTTTAGAGATCTTACATTTTTGTTTCTAGCAGACTTGAAGAGGAAGCTTTCTGAAATACTGTCTTTTGCTTAAAATTTTATTTTTGTATTTTATTGAGTGACAATCTACCTCAAAACACTGAAGATTTGTTTATCTTTCCTCTTGGCTGTATCTTCTGTTTTTGTTCTCTTGAGGACTGAGGTATCTCTCCACCTGTAAGGGTGGGGTAGGTGAAATATCAAGGCAAAGGGAAGGTCATGGGCCGAGCCCCAGGCAGAGGACCAGGCAGCGAGCTCAGCTGTCATAGCTCTTCCTGTTGCTCAGCTGCTGTTTTTCCCCCTCTGGCAAATGAAGAGACTGATATTTAGACAGTGAGAGATCCTTTGTCTGATTCAGCCAACAAGTGTGACAGAACAAAGTTTTGAACACAGTTCTAACTGGCAATACAGGCTGTGAGCTGTGGCTGGTGCCCCTTTGTCCATCTGTGAGCAAACCTTTAAGTCATGTATTATTGGGTTCTCTGGTCAAATTTTTTTAACTGTGCCTTCAGAGAGTTGCACATGTCTCAGAGATTTTCCTTTTCCTATATTCCATACAGTCTTTGGAGTACATCTAGTTCTACTTGCAATGACCAGTGAGAAAGATCAGTTTGCTTTATTTCATAACCCCTTTCACAACAATTTTTCTCCTTCTTCAAGTTCCAACTCATTTATTCCTAAAATGGACTCTGCTCGCTCCTGCAGGTTTTGCTTGCTATTTCAAATCTTACCTCTGCCCCTATTTCTTGCTCATACTTCCCTGAGCCTCCTTCACTTTTTCAGTGCCCAGGGCAACTTCTGATAGAAAAGTGCTTGTGTTAAACTCGGGCCCCTCTAGCTTGAGCCAAAGTCCATCTTGAAGCTGTGGTTCCTTTTCTGTAACTGACGGCACCTGTGAAGGCCCTATGCGGGGATGAGGTTAAAGAGGCTTTGAAGAGGAGAACTGTGGCAGGGCACACAGGATGGAAGAAATAGGGGAGAGTTCTTTTAAAGGAGGCGAGTGCTTGGCCAGAGGCCAAGGGCAGGAGGCGAGGGTGTACTTGTGGATAAATGTTGTGTTGGGTGTAGAAGGGGGTGTGGTAAGAGGAACAAAAAGCTGAAAAGAAGGCCAAAACTGGGATGCAGAGGCTGGAATGCAAACATGGCTTTGGACTTTCTTCTTTTTTCAGCAAAGAGCTGCTGGGACTTAGTGGCAGGGAGAACTTTGCCTTGTATTGTGGCTGGCACACGCTATCAGTGGATATTCGTTGCGTGCCCAGTGGTCAGATCAGTTGTCTTACAAGGGAAATTGACCAGACTAGAGTTAAGCGACTGGATGCAGCATAACTCAACAGGATATTAGTGTTTTTCGTTCTTCCCCCTTCTCTGTGTCTATCACTCAAAGGAAACTTGAGATTCACTAAGGAAAAAGGCTCTGGAATCATATTTCTATTTGATGTGTTTACACTAAAATCACTTCATTTATATTTAGGAGAAATAATAGCAAAGGCTGTATGGAGTATAGGCAAAGGAAAATCTGAGACATGAGCATCTCACTTCCTCTCTTCCTGTCTTTGGTGTGTCCTGAGACGATAATTAGCACTATATGCTTGACAGCCATGGATTCCTCCAAGTGAGTACTTTGCAAACTGAGTTATGACCCCATCTATGCATCACGCCATGAAGTTAGTGGGTTGCAAAGAGCATCTGAAATGATGCATAATAAAATATAAAACAGCTCACTGGATTGCTCATCATAAGGGTCAGCTTTGTGACATAAAATATATTTCTTATTGTGAATCATGAGGAATTTTGAAAAACAAGGTCTTAAGTGAAAGGAAAAGGATCTCATTACTTTAGTATACCATAAATCTATCTAGCAATGTGTGTAAGGAGATCATGTAATTTATCATCCAGGACGTGTTTCAGAGGGAAAGGGCTACCTCTTAATAATAATTATATCACAACAACTGGTATAACCACACTGCCTCACACTAATTAGGAAATAGGGTCACTCTGCCTGTGTTAGTGAGGGTGGTTTTCCAGAGAATATGAATATATTCTCAGTATCCGTATCTAAGTCTATCTGAATCTATGTTGATAGAGAGATGGAGGAGGGGGATTTAATTTAAAGAATTGGCTGGCATGATTGTGGGTCTGGCAAAGCAGGCCAGCAGGCTGGCCAGTCAGGTAAGAGTTTATGTTACCGTCTTGAGATTTCCTGCTGTTTTGAGAAACCTCAGTCTTTACTCTTGAGATCTTCAACTGATTAGATAAGGCCCATCTACCATTTGAATGACAATCTTTACTCCTAGTCTACTGATTATAACTGTTAATCATGTCTGAAATATAACTTCACTTTAACATCTAGACTAGTGTTTGATCCAACAACTGGATACCATGGCCTAGCCAAGTTGTCATATAAAATTAACCGTTATACCATTTAAAGAGAACAAATGGAGAATGGACAGACCTACAAAGTTTGCTTATTTATTTATTTATTTTTAGGGTCCAAAGTCCTTTGCTGAAGCTGACCCATTCTTTTTTATTGCTTTGGCACTGTTTGCTTTCATTCATAGTAATTAGCTATGAATTTGGTAAGTATTGCCATTACGATCTTGTAACTTCTGAAAATAATAATTAACAAAAAGGGGTTGATGTCTCACTTTGCTAATTTAGATAGTTTTTGAACTAGATGAGAATTATACCTGCTTATTTTTATTCAAAGCTGTTTTAATATTTTTTGTAATGTTTTTTATGAAATGATTGGAGGAGAATGCTTCAGAATAGCTTGTCTGCAGAGGCTACAGTGTTTATCCTGTGGACCTTGCCACAACAGTAACTTTATAATTACTCAACAACTTGCTAATTCTCTTGCTCCAGGATAAACCATGAAGGGTTTTAAAGTGGCCAGAGAATTTCTGAACACTTTGATTCTTGAGAAGTTGCAAGGACTAACCGCTGACCACTTTACCTTATAGTAGACTGCAATAGAGTAGCTGCTATATCCGAACAGAAATTTAATTTTGGCCTTGCTAAGATCTTTGAAGAAGGAGAAAGAATTCTGCATATTTCCATGCTAAAAAATGTCAAAGTGAAACGTTTATCACTTCTTCTTTATTGACCTGATAATCAACCTAATGCTGACCTCCTTAAGTTTTGAGTTTTTTCTAATTTTGGAAGGATTATTTGCTTATCATAGAAACTATAACTTGGAAACCATTGAAGACATACAAAGGGGCACAAATTGAAAATGACGACTATGATCAGATTGTAATGTGATTATTAGCTTTTTAGTATTTCCTTTTTCTCTTCTTTCTGTGATTTTTTTTTTTAAGTCATACAGGTTGGATTGATTACATATTTTTATGTCTTGCATTTTCGTCAGGTGACTTAACACTTTCCAATGACAATAATCATCCTTTGTAAATGTTATGTTTATTGTCTATACAATATTTCATCATATGGATGTGTCACATTTAACTCGTTTTGAATTCTTTCTTGTTGGAATCTTAGGGTTGTTGTCCATTTCTTTTCCATTGTAGCAAATAATGCTGTAGTGAACAGCTCTGTGAATGAAGCTTTTCTGTTTCTTGGAAATGATTTTTTAAAAAGATATTTTCCTGGTTTCTTTTGAATACTAGAATTACAGCATTTCCACTGGGCACTACATGTGTTGGGTCCTGAGATTGGTCACAGAAGGCCCAACCATCAGCAATCCCTGAAGATCTTCATGTAAGTCTTAGCTACTTGGAAAGTAGCAATGAAAAGCCACTTTGTATGTATGTGTGTGTGTGTGTGTGTGTGTGTGTGTGTATATATATATATGGTTGAACTAATTTACACTCCCACTGACAGTGTAAAAGCATTTCTATTTCTCCACATACTCTCTAGCATCTGTTGTTTTCAGACTTTTTAACAATTGCCATTCTAACTGGAGTGAGATGGTGTCTCATTGTGGTTTTGATCTGCATTTCTCTAATGACCAGTGATGATGAGCTTTTTTTCATGTTTCATATGTTTGTTGGCCACGTAAATGTCTTCTTTTGAAAAGTGTTTGTTGATATCATTCTCCCACTTTTTGATGGAGTTCTTTGTTTTTTTCTTGTAAATTTGCTTAACTTCCTTGTAGAATCAGGGTATTAGTCCTTTATCAGATGGATAGATTGCAAAAATTTTCTCCCATTCTGTAGGTTGCCTGTTCACTCTGTTGATAGTTTCTTTCACTCTGAAGAAGCTCTTTAGTTTAATTAGATCCCGTTTGTCAATTTCGGGTTTTGTTGCTATTGCTTTTGGTGTTTTAGTCATAAAGTCTTTGCCCATACCTATGTCCTGAATGGTATTGCCTAGGTTTTCTTCTAGGGTTTTTATAGTTTTAGGTCTTATGTTTAAATCTTTAATCCATTGTGAGTTAATTTTTGTATAAGATATAAGGAAGGGGTCCAGTTTCAGTTTTTTGCATGTGACCAGTTTTCCCAACACCATTTGTTAAATAGGGAATCCTTTCCTCATTGCTTGTTTTTCTCAGGATTGTCAAAAAGCGATGGTTGTAGATATGTGGTGTTATTTCTGAGGCCTCTGTTCTGTTCCATTGGTCTATATATCCATTTTAGTACCAGTATTAAGCTGTTTTGGTTACTGTAGCCTTGTAGTATAGTTTGAAGTCAGGTAGCATGATGCGTCCAGCTTTGTTCTTTTTGCTTAGGATTGTCTTGGCTATACAAGCTCTTTTATGGTTCCATAAGAAAATTAAGGTAGTTTTTTCCTAATACTGTGAAGAAAGTCAATGGTAATTTGATGGGAATAGCATTGGATCTATAAATGACTTTCGGCAGTATGGCTATTTTCATGATACTGATTCTTTGGATCCATGAGCATGGAATGTTTTTCCATTTGTTTGTATCCTGTCTCATTTTCTTGAGCAGTGGTTTGTAGGTCTCCTTGAAGATATTCCCCTCATGTCCCTTGAAAGTTGTATTCCTAGGTATCTTATTCACTTCGTAGTAATTGTGAATGGGAGTTCACTTATGATTTGGCTCTCTGTTTGTCTGTTATTGGTGAATAGTAATGCTTGTGATTTCTGCACAAAGTCCTCTTTGCCTTGCTGCAGATCCCTTTGTGAAGGGACAGGTTTCTACTCTGTATACTTTAGACACTGTCAGCTCAGCATCGGTCCAAAGACCTAGCTCTTCCACTGGCCCTTAGCACCAATTCCTAGCACTGTTTCTTCAGTGGTTTGGTTGGCATCAGGGACCACTCTTCTTATGGGCAAAGATCAAAATCTGCATCTCAGATCCTAAAGCAAGGTCTCATCAAGACAAGCCTCTGGCTTGATGCCCTGTGCGAGCTTCGGGCTCCATCTGTTCCGTTTTGACCTCTGAGTTTCCACTTTATGACAGGTCCACTTTGATATCCTGGTTCCTGCTCTGTGTTTTCTTGCTTCCTGAGCACAAGCAAGGGTAGTGTGGCATGTTGCACAGCAAGCCCCAGAAAGAAAAGTTGAGATAAGACATAGTGATTTATTATACACTTGCCATGGAAGCTTCTAGAAATTTCAGTCTTCCGTGAAAAATAGTTTTATGACATTATCTTCCTATTGCTATCTCAAGCCCTGTCTTTGCATGTTTAGTTAATATTTATACCGGCATTCTCATCACTTGATTGATGCCTGAGTAGTAATAGCATTGGCATTTATTCAATGTGTTGCGCTTTTTTATTTCTCTCTCCAGACAGAAATAGGAAAAAATCTTATTTACCTAAGTAATGTTCTAAGTAGGCAGCAAATAAACTCTCATCCTTCTTTTGAAGGATGCAAAGGGCTTGAAAAGCGACACATGAAATATTTAAGCTACTCTTAGCATCTCGTGGAATATCAGAGTTGAATATGTTTTGGTAGTAATCTAACCCACCTTCATTCATTTTAAATATGAGAAAAGGCCAAGTTGGTTTTTGCCCAGTATTAATTACACAGTATTAATTGTCAGCAGAGGGACTGAATTCAAATCCATTTTTCCTAATTAGTTGCATGACCTTGGGCAAGTTATTTAACCTGTCTAAGCTTATGTGTCCTCATCGGTATTAAAGAGGGAAATTATCTCAATCTAGTTTATAGACCTGTTTTAAGTAAACAAATTAGGCTGTCAGTGATTAGTAGACTTGAAATACACATTCAATAAACATTGTTATGATGGATTATAGAGAAGGGCATGGAGAAATCCACTCTGAGATAGGCTTCAAATAAGGAATCAATTTTCAACAGGTGTCAGTGATGGGTTAGGATATTCCAGTAAAGAAGACACAGAGGCAGAGAATCGAGGGTCTTAATGGGAACACTGGGAGTCATCCAGCTTGGCTCTTCCATGTAGTGCATGAATTGAATTAGTAAGAGGCGAGATCTCACAAAGTACTTGAAATTTGATCATGGTCAGTATTGAATGCCAAGACATGGAAATTGGACTTCAATCATTAGTCTGGGGAGCAGCATGGGATTCACTGAGGGCTTTAATTGGTGGGAAGGAGACAGAGAGACACAGTGACAGTGACAGAGACTGTTAGACTTGGGCTAAGGAAGGGTAAATGTATGATGGCATACAAGAGGGAGAGGCCCTTGTTTTTGAAAGTGGAAGTGTGGAAGGTAGTCTCACAGTTCATGCTGAAAACTTGAAAATGTGCCTACCTCTGTCCTGGCAAGTCTGGTTTTAGAAAACTTTGCAGAAACAATGATTAAAAACTAAGAATAATGTCAACATCTAATAAGGGGGAACTTGGTTAAGTAAATAAACATGTTAAATAAGTAAAAATTTACAAATAAAGACATGTTAAATAATTTCATGTCATCCAGCCATTACAGATGATGCCATTTATCAGCATAGAATGTTGTGATCTATTATTTTAAGTCTAAAATATTACAGTAGGGTGATCTTATTAAAAAATATATGTGTACTTGAGAGGAGTTATTCCTTCATTCAAGAAAGTCCAGAAGGGGTATAAATCAAAATGTTAAACAATAGTTATCCTTGGGTGGTTGTGTCAGAGATGATTCTGTTGTAGTAAAATATACGTAGCATAACATTTGCTATTTTAACCATTTTTAAATGTACAGTTCTGTAGTGTTAAGTACACTCACATTATTTGCCAAGTATCACCATTATCCCTCTCTACAATATAGTTCATGCTTTTTATTCATTTTGATGTATTGTCTGAAGTTAATAAATTAAATTAATTTTATAATGGAAATACAATTTTGGTTAAAAAATACAAAGCAGAGATTTGAGACTAGGACGCTATTGCTGTGATGTGGGAATCTACATGCTGACTCAAGGTCAGGACAGTTGCAATGGAAATGAAGTGTAAGAACAGAGAGAAGAGCAAGTTGTTCATGTTGTTATTTACAATGTTTTATCCTCCTGTAGTAGACAGTGCTTTTCCATAGGGTAAATTTTGGACTCCTTGAAAGTAACTGGGTTTAGAAGTTACTGGGGACCTGTAGGCTTCTATGCACCAGTAGATTATCGTACCATGAAAGGTTTGGCTACACCACCAGATCAATGATCAGGATTGGTGTTTACACAATCATTTCATCTCAGGCATCCCTGTGGCCCCGCTCTGGTTAAGATTACATGTGTCAGGAAAACGGACAGGCAGAAATTCTTGTGTTGGCAGATCACTGACTGTGGGAGGGGCTTACTTTGTTTTTGCTAAACTATCAAAATTCTCAAGATCAATTTCATGCTGCGTATAATTGGATCCTCTGATGTCTAAATTCCTTCACTTACAGAAGCCATTCTTGCACAAATATTAACAGAAAGCCACAAAGTAATAAAAAAATATAACCTACAATTTTTAATGCTCTTAACAAAAAAAACAGGCCAGTGCCTCTGATCTAAAACAGAGAATTGAGACTATTTTGGCATTTTTCTCTCATATGCCGTGTCTTATTAGATATACTTACTCCACAATATGAAAGCCAGATCTCTCCCTATCAGATAAGAAGAAAAATTCCTAAGGAAGCATCTTTCAATAGGACACGTGGTTTTATTTAGGGCTGTTTTTGAAGTTTACCTGTTTTTCAGCAGATATTTAATGAGTATCTACCACAGGGAAGCATGATTGCTCTGGTGAATGCAAGAGTGGATATGACAGGGTGCCTGCCTTTCAAAAGCTCACAATTTAGTTCCTGAATTGTAATGGAAGTACAAAGTGATCCCAAAGTGATCTCAGCACTTTCGGAGGTGGAGGCAGGAAGATCCATTGAGCCCAGGAGTTTGAAACCAGCCTGGGAAATACAGGGAGACCTTCTCTCTACAAAAACTTTAAAAAAGAAAATTAGCTAGGTGTGGTGGCACATGTGCCTGAGGTTCTTGCTATCCAGGAGCCTGAGGCAGGAGGATCACTTGAGCCCAGTAGGTCGAGGCTGCAGTGAGCCTGGATCACACCACTGCACTCCATCCTGGATAAGAGAGGGAGGCCCTGTCTCAAAAAGAAAAAAAAAACGGGGAAAAAAAAAAAAAAGTGCTGAAGCTGGCAGTTATTGAAGACAAGCCTGCTGTTAAAGAGAACACAGGTGGCATTCTCCCTGGGGATTGGGTAAGCATTACTGGTGGAGGGAAGGTTAGCATTGAGCACTGCAGGATGGGTAGTTTTGAGGAGGTGGATCTGAGTGAGAGGTGTGTTCTAGATGGACAGTACTGAGGAAGACGAGGACTGGCGATGTACAGGATGGTATTGAGTCTTATCTTGGGTTCCCTCAGATGCAGAGGCAAGGATTGAACACAATTAGCTTATTAGGGGATGGCTCTGGAAGTATTAGTAGGGGAGTAAAGAAGCAAGGCAGGGAAAGGAAAGGAGTCACTAAACGGTTTGTTATTAAGCCAATGACCACTGTGGGAAAGTGGAGCCAGTGCTGCTGGGGAGCTCTGTAAACAGCTTGTAACATCCTGCAGATTTATCCCAACCGAGGGGCAAGAAAGCCTTTCCTGTAACTATCAGATCATTGTTGGTTGAAGACTGCTTCCAGGGATATTCACTGTGGCCCTTCCAGAGTTCCCTGAATAGTCAGAGTGTGCTTCTGTGGCTAGAATTATAAGCTCTCAGGCAGGGAGTCATATGCAGTGTATATAGTTGGAGCTTTCGGCCTGTAGAGAAGAAAGGGAATAGATGTTGAGGGTGGCTTCCATTCAATGCGTGGTCAGTGGTGGAGGTGTCAAAGAAACCAGGAAGGAAGAGGACAGAGATAAATTAGAATGCCATGAGGTGTTTGGGGAGGCAATGAAAGGGAGAGTTTCAATAAGGAGGGAAAATTGAAAAGAAGGTAATATTTTACCAAAGGTTCATAATAACTGCTTTCCAACCCCAAACTCTTTAAATATGCATTAACCTGAAAGGTATAATGGAATAGGCTTGCATCTCTTAAGTTGGTTGTAGGTTTGTAGTTCTGGCTATGGGGTTAGCTAGCCATGTGCCCTCTGGTACATCCCTTAACCTGGCTGGGTCTCAGGCTCTTGTCTCATAAGACAAAACGATTGTTTCCAATCTCTTGCAGCACTAACATGCAATTCGTATGAGTTCAAAGATGTGACATGACTCCTATCTCACTACTTGTCATATATTAAGTTCGTAAGTGTATTGCATGTTAAACAGAGTAGTAATCTAATTTCACAGTTAAATATAATGCTAATTTAAATTCCTTTTGAAATTAAAATGTTAATGGAATAAATTGGCGGTCCCTGCCTTCCCTCACATTCTTTGAATTCTCTATATTGTATCATCTCTGTCTGCTCCTGTTCTTCCACCTCATCTTGACTCCAGAACTATTTTTATTTAGTGTTAGTGT
Source organism: Cacajao melanocephalus (assembly GCA_963573385.1). Classification (NCBI taxonomy): domain Eukaryota; kingdom Metazoa; phylum Chordata; class Mammalia; order Primates; family Pitheciidae; genus Cacajao; species Cacajao melanocephalus. Next base: position 15,478 of record CAUYLG010062194.1, read on the forward strand.
ACTTTTATCTGTGGCTGTTTTGGCAGCAGGAATTATATCCGTTTGCCTGACACAGAGTTTTACATGGAACATGTGTTTGGAAGATTAATATAAGCAGTTGCTTCTGAAACAATTTAATCTTGCTTTCCATAGTAATGAAAAGTGAATAATCAAAAGCAGTAAATTGTGTCTGGAAGATAGTAAATACTTCTTACGGCATTTTAGCACCAACTGTGAATTATAGCCGACCCCCAAATTAGGAGGGGTGAGTATGACCAATTGGAACTCCACGGTGTGTGCTGGCCTTTCATATCAGTCTTCAGCGACTTGATTCATTTCATTGCTCTCTATCAGTACCTGGAGAATCTGCTGTCTGTCCCACTGATTTAAAACTGAGATAAACTTAACAATTAGAGGAATCTGTGTTTAAAGCACCACAAAACAGGCTTTCTCTCTTTCTCTCAACCAACACACAAGCCTAAGTGGACCTAGGGAAGAATTTAAAACTTAAATAGTAACAACCTGAATTAATTCTAGATTCAGCCACTACAGCGAAGCTCCTAGGGGTGGGTCTTACTTAGAACCTCATCAACTTCTTTCACATGGATGCTGTTTGAGTGAACTCTGGAAGGATCCCCCAAGACTGTCTTACCTTCAGCTACCCACTTTGAGCAGACACCTTCACAATGCAGGGGCTACTGAAGAAGAAAGACCTTTTAAAAATCAGTGCATTTCTATAATGAGGTCTTCTATTGAAGCCCTAAAATAAATGACTTCCTTTTTAAGTGCAAAACTTAGGAAATATATTTAAGCATGGTATTCAGATTTCTAAATGGTAATAAAAATAATAAATTAATAAATATGCATCTATAGCCTCCCTGCCTCGATGAAACTTAAAAATTACTTTGCAAATGTAGCCTTAAGGTACTCTGTAAAGCAGTGGTCAGGCACAGACACCAAGAGTTTCCCACAGAGCTGATGGCAAAGGGAATTCAGGTGTGACTTGTGCAGGTCTGGTTTCATCACTATATGTGTCTGCCTGAATTTAATGGGTTTTAATGTGTTTATATTTGCTTGCTAGTCTGGTATCCAGGGGACCATATCTTCACAGCCCCCAAACAGGACATCGTCTATGTCTTGCGTACGAAAAGGAAACCCAAATGACAGGTTCATTTTTTTTTCCATGCTATTAGTTGAGATACTTGAGCTAAGGTGCTTAACCTCACTGAGCCTCAGCATCCTCCAAAGTGAAGAAAAAGCTTCCCTTCTTTTCTATTTCTAAAATGTTTTTAATAACAACTGAAAGAGTGCATGACATATGTAAGCCCCTTTAACAACTCGACAGTGATATGCAAACACTGGTTTGTTAATCTACCTGCCAAATGCTGTTTTCTCTTATGTCCGTTTTGATTGTATTTTAATTACAAATATAACTATTTCAAATGTCTGGTCAAGAGATAGTTTCATGTCTTATGCTTTTGCATAAGTTTGTGTTTTCAAACGTAGAGGGACAATTAGGAAATCTAAATCAATGAGAGAAAAATCAAGTGAGCAAACCAGTCTTTTGGGGGAGGAGAGGTTCTTCCTAGTGTATTGTTTCTAAAAATAAGCTTTCCTAATTTAGCACAGCTGTTGAGGAGCAGCAATGGGATGTCAGTAGCCAAAAGTCCCCAAGTGCACACTGCACTGTATTGTCAAATCCTTGCAGAACTACTGAGAGAATTCCTGGCATATGTGTTTTCTTCCAACAACTTAACGCAGCTCAATTTTTAAAATCTGCTTTTATAGAAACGTTCACGTTCTCCCGGATTCTTTTGAACTCTTGCCAGTAAGTGATTTAAGCCTTTGACTTGGCCATGAGAACAGACGTTAAAAACCAAAGATGTATCGTCATGTGGTCCCTTACACGTGAGAATTGTCCAGTTAATTTTTAAAGTCGCCAAGGCTAGTCTGGCAGGAAGTGTGTATTTTATTTTTGTCCTAAACATTACGTTTTGAGATATTTCCGAAGGGCCTTTGCAAGAATCTGATCTATTCTGTGTGGAAATATGGCTATTTCTCAATGAGTGCTTCACTTCAAATCATTTGTTCTGAAGTGTCATGGTATGATAAAAATAAGAAGAAGCCTGAGGAGAAGGTTAAGGAGGAGGAGTAGGTAGGAAGAGGAGTGATGAGGAAGTGAAGAAGATGAATAAGAGGAGGAGGAGGAGGAGATCATTGTGATGCCCTTTAAATTGTTTATTTTTCATCATTTACAAAATGGTTTTATGTGTTAGAATCTACTTTAAAACTTAAAACACCCCAGTGGGAGAATCGCTGTCGCAAGTAAGGAAACGCAATTTCTTGGAGAGTATTTCCTATGTATCATACAGCTTAAAAGAGACAGAGCTGGTATTTGAACTTCCAGTTCAAAGTCTGACATTTTTTCTACGAAAATTTGATTTCAGATTTTCATTCATATCTCTATATGTACGAATAAAATATTGTGAACCGTATAAATGAGAGTATCTGCTCTGTAAACGTGGGAGGGGTGGTGGTTGTGTTCCTTTCAAATCTGTTCTTTTCAATGGCGAGTCATTTTCAGTTTCCCCTTCCACAAGTGACATGCCCACTGGGGATTTACTCAGTCCAGTTACCCAGTTAATCAAGTAGACTGAGCCCCCAGAGGTTAAGTCGCATCATTATGAAGTAGAAGATCTGAACCCCGGTCTCCTGTCCACCATCCTTTCATTTGTGCTATTGTCATGTAATTTGCCTTGTCTCAAAATGTCAGTTTACATTTTGAGCCTGTCTGTTTGTAGAAAGTCTTGGACCAGTGTCCTATGCAGAGTGAGTGGTACAAAGAAATTTGAAAAATGAAAAAAATTGTGTCATGAGAAGAAAGAGTGAAACATGGTAAATTTAGTTACAGTCTGTCTCAGGCATAGGAGGAAATATCCACCAAGCTCCCAAGAAAAAAGATACTTCAGTGATATTAATGAGTATTACTGGAGTGGGGAAAAGCAACATATAGTTTGTGTTATTTTCTTAGAAGCATACTTATTTTTAGGAATGGGTGGGTCAGTTTTATAGAAGTCAAGACATCTGATTGTGGCAGGTTTAAGTGCATATGACCTTCTCCTTCTTCAAGGCACATCAACAGGAAGTTAGCAGAAACTACACATTTGAAATGCAGTGACTACACCCTTTCAATGGCTTCTGTCTTAGAAGAAGAAAGTTCTGTCATTTTGATGGCACATAATAAATTCAGAAGCCACAGTTTGTTTAAGTCTTAACCTCCAGTGCCTCAGAATGTGACTATATGTGGAGGTAAGGTCTTAAAGAGCTAATTAAATTAAATTGAAGCCATTAGGGGAATTTTGTGCTCAGGCACAGGATATGAAGACATGGGGAGAAGGCAGTCACGTAGAGAGGCCACAGAAGAAACTAAATCTGCTGACACTGTGATCTTGGACTTCTAGCCTCCAAAACTGTGAGAAAATCAAATATGTTGTTTAAGAAACTCAGTCTGTGGTACTTTATTATGGCAGCCTAAGCAAACTAATACACATACACTGTTTTAAGTCAGTAGCTCTCAAACCCAGCTATGTTTTATAATCATGTTAGAATTTTTTTCAACAATACTGATACAACTCCATCCTGGAGCAGTGAGTCATAATCTCCAGGGATGGGGACTGGTTGGCTGTGTTCTTCAAAGCTCCTCGGGAGATTCTGACACTGTTTGGGTTGAGAATCATGGCTTTTCGTTGTTCTCCCAGAAGAGTTCCCGACTGGTTCCTTTCGAGGAGGGCAAACAATCTTCCATCCACTGTCTGGCTTGTTGAAGCACATTACTCTGAGAATAGAATGAGCCATTCCATATGGATCAATAATGGTCTACCATGACTCACCCTTAGAATCATCTGAGTATCTATATTTGAGACAGTTAGTGAGTGATTCTGATGGTACTTTAGGTTAAGAAAGGCCTAACGTTTGTTTTTCATATATGAATGTGTATATGTATGTATGCATTGTCTTCAACCAGGAAAAATTACCTATAAGCCCATCAAGGAGCCTGTTCACTTTTATTTTTGTCTGTGCTTGTTTCCTTAGGCCTTTTTCCTTTATTACTGTCTTCAATGATGAGAGTGCTTAGGACACTGAGGTTGATTTTAACAAGTAGGTGTGGAATTTCACAGTTTGGTGTTTTGTAGTTAGGACCTCAGGTTAATCCATATTTTCCCTTTCTAAAACCTGCTGTTAGAGCAAAAAGTCAGATGCTAACAAATTATGTTCATAATTAAAGTGGAAATTGAACTCAATTCATTTGTTTGCTAATCACTCCTATTTATGAATATATTAATCAGCCTTCTTGGGGAATTTATCTGTCATGTGCAGTCAAATATATATGCAATATTTCACTGACCTAAAGTCACTCATCCTCAGCCCAAACAGATTAAGATCATGTTGGAAGAAAGAAACGCCTGTGGTATATCAAACTAGATGTCCAGCTAATAACTACCAGGTGTCATGAATGATACTATGTGCTTACATGCACAATCACAAAATAGCACTAGGTGACATAAGTGCTACTATTCCCATTTTACAGATAAGGAAATTAACACCAGGTGAGAGATGCTGGGCAACTCACTTGGTTTTGCTGAACTGGCATGGGGAAGAAGCCCTTTGACTACTGAGCTCAAGCTCTTAACAATTATTACTCTCTTCTGACATATGGCATACCCCCCAATGCCTCAGTGAGACACTTCTCAGATTGTTTCATTCACTTTTGGTCCTAATTCTAGTAAGTTTGGTTTTTGGATTTTCTAACTAATATCAAGTTAAGATGAGCTTCTCAATTTAAAAAAAAAAAAATCAATACCAGTACTTACAAAATAGACATTTTTGAGTGATTGATTTATTTACACAATTTTATTTTCACTTAAAAAAAAGACATACTACCATTTTCTTGAATATAAGGAGTTTCTGTAATACATATTTCCATGCATTAAATTGTAAAGATATCTATATGTCCATAGGCTATATTGATAATCCCACCTTAATGCAAAAACAGGATCTGCTAGTCTTTAACCTGTTGGTGTCTTTGTATCATAGAAAATGAAGATGAGTATTTTTCATATTCAGTTTTACACCCAAGCAAAACTATTTTCTGTAGTTCAAGGTACTTCTACGTTGTCATCAGAGGAAATATCTGCAAATGGTCCTCTGAGTTGATAGATTTGAACTTGTAGTCTTATATCTTTGTATTTTCAACACTGTCTACTTCTTAAAATTGTCTAGATTATTAGCTTTATAAGGTTGATTAGCCTGTCAAAAATTTACGTCTAAATCTGTAGAAGTTCACATACTACAAATCAAATTAACCAAAAAGTGTTGATTGAATTTAGCCAAATAATTGTTATTAAATATCCTCTAATAACCGAAAATGATAGACACATGTGTGCCATGTATGTGTGTGTACATGTGTATGTGTATGTGTGTATTATATACGTGTGTATATGTATATGTGTGTGTGCATATATATATGTGTGTGTATGCAGTGGTTTCAAGCACATGTTTCACAGTTAGGCTGACTTAGACCAAAATTCTTGCTCCACTTTTCACTCCTTGAGTGACGTTGGGGAAGTTACCTAATCTGCTGGACTTATACCTTGTTTTCCTGTAAGATGAGGACAGTAATGTCTACTTGTAGGTGGAGATTAATGACAAAATAAAGTTGGAGCACTTCAAATTGTGCCATCCTGGCCCACCGAATGTGCAGTAATAGCTAAACAATATTACTGTATTAAACAATTACACACCATTCTGTTGAATGTTTCATTTTCCCCAAACTGAACTACAGTAATTGTACAAAGTGAGGTAACACCTGTGTATTTGAGGACAGTGATGGTAAGAGCACAGGTGAAATTTCCCGGGTCTTATTTAGAAGTGCTTTTCTTTTGCTGAATCTCTGTGAGCTTCCCCTGTGCGGCGAGGTCGCCCTGTCTATGTTGCCAGAACAAGTGTCCTCTTGGGAACCTGATCACCTACTGCTGCACGCCACAGCCAGTAGTCAGGGATGTGGAAACGGTTCTGGAAAGAGACGTGGAAAGAGAAGAACCAGAATGGCTTCTTTTATCCAAGGCTAATCTTGCGAGCAATAGGAGGGAAAGTCAGGCCTGTCCGAGGCCGCTTGAACCTTTGCGGAAGGATAGATGATGAATAAAAACGTGCAAACACAATGACAGAAAGCAGGATTCAGAAATAGGTTAAAATTGACCCTACGTTTTTAAAGGTCATTGTTGAGCTTGGGAATGGTGGCAGAGTGAAGTCACTCTGGGACCACATGCCCGCACACTGACGGCTCAGCCCCTTACTAGTGGTGTGGCCTTGGACAAGTCCTTATGCTTGTCTGTGACCAGTTCCCTTGATGTAAACTGGGTTTTAAATAGCACTTAACTTTTACAGTTGTTGTGAAGATTAAATTAATTTGTGAAAGTGCTTGGAACAATATAAGGCAAAAAATATAAGGATTCAGTAACTGTTAGTTGTCATAATCTACCTATCTCAAAGGCTGGTCAGTTTTTCTCTCCAAGATTTTTCTCCTTTTTTTTTTCATGATTGCATCTGAACTTATGCACATTTCTTTTTAAGAGGTGATACTTGACAGTGTGGGGCTTTCTGGAGACAGACAAATGTATGGCATTATGAATTTTAAGTCCTAAGACTGTTCTGTCATTAAATTACAGTCATGGAAACAGTAACTTTTCATATTAAGACTGATTTATCATGCTTGCTAATCTTTAAGATGCAAAATGTCTTATAGTATGCATGGGTTAGCACAAAACACATTTTCAGGCAGAGAACAAAAACATTTCTGAGGTTAGAGCATGAATTAGTTTTTAGAAAAGGTGTTTGCTCAGGATTCAAATTGCATTTCTTGTTCTCTGTGATATAAACTCTTTCTAGCCACAGCTGGAGTTTTTGGTAGGTCTGGACTCCCCTCCACCTTCAATAATTTATCTTCTTTCTGCCTGCTGAAAGTGTGCTGGGAAAACAGAACTGGTGCCTTCACGCTTCCTTTTTCCCTGCTTTTTTGCATTCAGAATCTTGGGGATTTGACTTGTCACCAAGCCCCATTTAGAGGCACTGATCTCTGAATTCTGCTGTTTGGTTTTTCATGCTGCTACTCTAGAATATGCTATAAGGCTCACAGATGTTGTTTCCCAGGAAGTTCCAAAGGGCAGCATGGGGCTGCTCAGGTGCCAGCCTCTGTCTCCAGTTGAGATGTGTGAGGCTGGCTGGCATGTTACTCCAGGCCCTCTTGGGTTGCGGATTCAGCCAACATTTAGTGAAATCTTACACTGGCCTGGGCTTCGTGCTAAGCAGTTGCAGATGCCTTCTCATTTACACTTCACAATATCCTCATCCTTATTTTACAGATTGTTGAGGAGCCCGAGCAAGGCCAATAAAAAGCATCACTCCTCTCAGCTTGGGTAATGAACAATTTGAGAAATAAAGTAAAAGAATACAGCCCAAAATATTGTATTTATCAGTTAGAAAGGCTAAGTTGGTGGATGTAGTTTAGTGTCAGAGCCAAATGAACACTCAAAGGCTGATTCTCAGAACTAGGCAGATGTACACACCAGTAACACGGAAGTGGAAACTTCCTCACTCGCCCCCGTGACTCCAGAAGCATCTGAGCTCTGGGATGGGCAGTCGAATTGGGTTTCCCTATGGGTAGCTTAATCCCGAGATGAGGAAGTGCAGAGCTGAGTGCAGTATGCCTAGTTATTCTTCCCACATGCACTAATTCAGTGAGTCACCCCTCACCCTCCTTAGAAATGAACAGAATGGGTCAAGTGTTGGAGAGAGGCCAGGATTGCTTTTTGGGAAAAGACATCCTCATGAAAATCAGTGTAGGGTAAAGTTTAGATGAGGAAACTAAAACACAGAGAAGTTCAGTAACTTGCAAAGGCTTTGCACAGTCTTAACAGTGGAGGTGAAATTTGAATACAGTCTTTGTACTCATGTACCTTTTGCTGAGTTGGGGCTTTTCTCAGAATTGAAAAATTGGAATAATGACATAGGAAATAATGACATAGAAAAGTCATTCATCCTCAAGAATTCAAAACAATGTTTTATATTAACTATCCAAGAACAGTAGGTAGGTATTTTCTCCCTTAGATTGGCTTCATCTTTACTTTTGCTGTTAACTTTCTGTTGAAAGTTCTGGCTGCTTTTCTTCCATAATATGGGCCACTTCCTTTTCTTGAAGTAACTATGGCCAGCCATTGAAATTGCTTTTTCTGAAAGTGACTCTAACCTGGAACACTGAAGCTCATGTCTCCCTTCCCCATGCCTTGTCTTGTGCTACTCTACCTCCTCAGCCAGAGGCAAATGCTGCCCCAGCACCAGTCGGCTTTGACGACTGTGTATACGGCCCCTATGTAACCTGCCTGTACTCAGCGTTAGCAGCCTCATTGAGGTCCCATGTATTGCTTTCAGGCCTTGGCTCTAAAAATGTCTTCTTCTTTTAAATGTGATTAACATGATGTTTAATATTTAAAATTCATATTTTTGCATTTTTAAACTTGGCATTGGAGGGCTACACTGCATCCTGTTTAAGAATAGCTTGCACAGCCTTCTTGAAGGGTAGGACCCTACTTCAAATTGTGTTCAAGGTCAGGTGTCTTGCTTTCCTGTGGCTGTTGGTGGAGGGCGGGGGGTGGGGTAGGGTAGGGATTTATGTATACAATTCCCATTAGCAAGCTTCTTGGAAGATCTTTATGAATGAGCTAGAGAGAGGGATTGAAGGAGACAGTGTCACAGCCTCTGATTCCTACAAGGCCTTGGTTCCAACACAAGACTGGAAACAATTAGCAGCAGCAAGAATCTGCTGTTTATGGAGGAGTGGAAGGAATGAGGTAAATCTTGTATTTGGAATTAAACATGGAAATTTGGAATTGCATCTCTGTTAGGTGAATCAGAAGATATATTCCAGAAACCATGAAATCCATAAGTCTGTTTACATCTTGGGTGGTAATTTTAGAAGCCTAAAACAGCCCTTGTCTTTGTGGCTATGCTAAACTGATGCCATGGCCAAGTTATGGATTATATTCCCTTGATATGATTAACTAGATAAATTTGCATTGTTTAGAAACTAGCCTTTCAGTATGGTGCCTTTTGAAATCCTGGTAAACTTGGACTTCCAAACTTGGGTTTCTCTAGAAATCAAAAGGTTTTCAAACAAAATTCTGATCTTTACTGGTCAGTCTTGAAATTTACTCTGGAGATAGTTTTCCCAGAGACTGTAGAATAGCTTTAGTTTAGAATTAGACAAGCCAACTTTTTTTCTTCTGTTTTTCTCTTCGCTGAACTTCCAGTAGATGAGCAGGAAGGTTTAGGTGGTTTTGCGAAGTAATTTTCCAAGCACTTGACTGTCTGAAAGCTGCAGCCTTGAGGGACCTTGGAAAAAGAATGGCCTTACTGCCGTCCTCACCAAGAGTGACCCGCTCCCTTGTGTGGTGAAGAAGTGTTATGACCAGCTTCATTGGTGGGTCACTCTGGTGGAGCTTGTCCTAAGCATTTTAATTTGGGTGGTGGAGCTCGTGAAGCCTCAGCACAGCTCCGCAGGTAGGGTTGTAACCAGCCTTCCGTGATAAGTCTTGTCTCTGATTCCCTTGAGTGAGCGTTATTCTTTGGACTGTTAAACTGGCACCTTTGGATATTTCTATGACCTTGAAAATTAGAATAATTAAGTCTCCTCTTTCACAGTGGGGTTTGATACGTGTAATTAACAGCAGTCAACATTCCCTGGAGACCAAATTTTGAAAGATATTAAGGAAGGAAAGACACAAAGCTTCTTGAATGAAGGAAACTAGACGTTAGTTACATATGACTGTGGCAGTATGTATTTGAATGTTCCTTATCATGTATCTGCAGATATTTCCATGAAATTTAGTAATGTACACTCCCTTTATTTACTTTTGGTAGAACCTATCACGTGAAACAGAAGTGAATAATTGGCTACTGAATAACGAGCAGGGACAAGATCTGAAAAAGTCCTTTATATGGGAGAAGGAAGTGTGTTGTAGGCTACATTAACTTTTTTGCAGCAAAACCGACTTTTCGACCATAGTAATTATGTTTTTACATTTCTCCATGTCATGTTCCCAAGCTGTGATGGTGCCCCACATCGACTGGTCACATAGGAGTAGCCTAAACAAGTGTAGTGCGTGTTTTTGAGTCATTGTCTTTTTAAAGACTTCTTCACACAACTCTGATCCTTGATAGCACTTTCTTCCTTGAAATTTTCTTTGAGTCTTTGTACATAGATAGACAGAGAGACAGAAAAAGAGAGAGAGCGCGCGAGCACATATCATTAGGATACAGTTCTGTCTGTTGATTGCTCTTAGAAATTAAATGTTTGCTTTCAGCCAATGGGAGTTAGAAGAACTCACTGTTAGTATACTCTCAGCCAGGGAGTGTTAGTGTTCTACACTGTGACTGCTCTCTGCTGCCGAGCTCTCCTAATTAACTCTGGATTCTGGACTCTGATTCTGGCTTTTATTTCATATTGTGGGAACTAATGCCAAAAAGTATGCAAGTGATAATATCTGACAGTTCATAAAGATTAAGAAAGAGTATCATTCTTGTTGCTAAAACTTGGATTGTACAGTAATTTTAGAAAACTTCAAGGAAATGATCTAGTAACCCAGCAGTAGAGACCAACAAGCAATTAGAAATTAGTGTAGGTCCTTTGAAATTATGAAGGGCATCATAATGTTTTGCCACTGGGGAGGGTTTGAACAATAACTTAAGGTTGGTAGTTGCTAGAGAATTTGGCAGAGAAGAAACTTTCTGAAGAGCATAGAAAGTTTGTTAAAGTACTGTGATGGGACCACATACCCTATAGGGATGGTGCTGTTGTGACCTTATATATCATGAGTCAGTTAGTGATAAATGAAACAAATGAATATTCTTTCTTTGGTAGAAATGACTAAAAAGGTGAGTAGGGGAATGATTGGTGTATCATAAACATCCATCATAGTGATCCTAATTTGGTATCCCTATTTTCCTTATTTATACTTTTTGAGACAGCATCTTGCTCTGTCACCCAGTCTGGAGTGTGGTGGTGTGATCACGGCTCACTGAAGCCTTGACCTCCCCACAACCTGGTCTCAAGCAACCCTTCTACCTCTGCCTCCTGAGTAGCTGGGACTACAGGTGCGTGCTGCCATACCCAGCTAATTTTTGTATTTTTTGTAGTGATGGGGTTTCACCATGTTGCCCAGGCTGATCTTGAACTTCTGGCTCAAGCAACTGGCCCACTATGGCCTCCCAAGGTGTTGGGATTACAGGTGTGACCCTCTACATCTAGCCTGATATCCCTATTTTAATTATTGATTCCCATCCAACACCATTTATATCTTTGCTGATTAGTTCCACTTCTCAAGAAATAAGTCTGTATTGAAAGGATTTGAATATTAAGAAAGTATTCAAAAGCTGTTATCAGGGCCTGGATTCAATGAATGAGACTTAGCAACACAGATTATTACTCAGATGCTGCTTTCCTTCCTATTCATCAGTAAAACCAAATGAGATCGGTTAAATGTTCATCATGTGCTATTACCAAGCTCACCATACTTTAAGCCAAGCAAAATGGTTGAGTCCCCTTTCTTTGAGTTTCTCAAGTACTTTGGCCCCAGATAGATTTATTTTTTTTGTCCCTCTCCAGATTTCAAATTAAGACTAGAACAAATTTCCAAACTTTTTTTTTTTCTTTGTAAAAAAGAAGAAAAGAATAAAAGTCATGTGGGATCAAATGAGTCTAAGAATCAATGACCATTTTATTTTTTCTTTGAGAATCAGATTACATATAATCATAGTGTAGCCCTGAGAAGTCTTGACTAAAGAGATGTTTTTTATTTAAACTTAAGCTTTTGCTAACTATATTCAACATGATAAAATAACTTAATTGTCTAGGTGAAATGCAAAACTATCAAATAAATGTCTATATGAGAAAAACAAAATGTTCTACAACCATATGTGACTTGTAGACTTCATGATCTGAGTCAGTGCTATCTGATAAATATATAATGCCAGCCACATATGTTAAGTTTTTTTTCAAGGAAATTCTTTTATTTGTTTTTCTTAATTGACTCATATTAGATATACAGATTTTCATGTTACAGCCACATATGTAATTTTAATTTTCCAGTAAAAAAGACAAAAAGGTGAAAATAATTATAATTATAATGAATTGTTCTATGTAACTCCCTATATCCAAACATTATTTCAACTTGTAATTAATATTAAATGTTAGTAATAAGATACTTTACATTATTCGCCTACTAAGTCATGAAAATACAGCGCATACTTTACCCTTGTAGCACACCTCAATTTTAGACTAGTTCCGTTTCAAGAACTTGATAGCCACACATGACTGGTGGCTACCATTTGGGATGATGCAGGCCCAGAGTAAGCTGCAGTCCAAAAAGTATGCAAGTGGTAGTATCTGACTTGAAGTTCATAAAGATTAATAAAGAGTATCATTCTGGTTGCAAAAACATGGATTTTACAGTAATTCGTCTTCCCAGGAGTATAGTGCAACCAGTCTGATCTGGTCCAGCAACATCATCTGGAATTAGACCAGCCTCTGGATATCATTTGGTAAAAGACATATAGGAACTGAACATTTATATTTCTTTGATTTTTCTGTTTCATCCTACTCCAGTGTCAAGTTTGCCCCCATGAGAAGGGAACATGATTGGTAGAAACCTTGACTACTTAATGGAAGTCTGCAGGAAGGGATTCAAAACTTCACTTAACTTTGTCAGGATACATTTTAATTTTATTTATGGTAGGCTTTTGACTCGACAGTCTATATTTTAGAACCCTGATAGGCATTTGGGTGTGGTTGAAAAATATTGAGACTTATTAGATGGAACCACTGGGCTGGACTTTGGAGGGCCAGTAAATTTTAAATGCGCTGTCATTAGAGTAGATGTGTGTGCATGTGTTTATTAGGAAATAGATAATCAAAGTAATACTTAATATTTACTTTTTTAAAAAAATGCACTAAGCCCTATTTAATATGCATCATCTCTTTTAATCCTTACAATTCTATGAATTGCCTCATTATACAGATAAGGAAAATAAGGCTTAGGCAGCTTAGGGAAATTTGACTGAGGTCCCACAGTTGTTGGCTATATTCAATGCCAGAGCTCGTATGTTTACAGAACAGGGGATTCCCATGTGCTGTCTATTCAAGAATCTTCATCCTCTTGGGATCAACCAAGATCAAAAACTCAGGATGGTAACGCTGTAGAGTAACCACTGTGCAAGAATGTGCCCTCTGGGGGAATATCCCTGAATATTTTTAACACTAGAATGGTGTTCACATACTTTTCTCAATTCTGTGAATGCGGAGATAGTAGGATTTCAACTTTAAAGATTGGGGTATAGTTTGAAATTCATCCTGGGGAGTCAAGATTATTCTCCGGGTATAGCTTTAGTTTAGCCCTGCCTTGCAATTTTACCATGATGACTCTCTCTGTTCCCAGAAATTTTGTCTCTGACAAGCTCCTGCTGCAGTCACTTCATTAATCTTACTCTACCAGGACACCTGTTCACTAGTGTGCGGTGTCGGCTGATATCATACGGTAATTATGTTGTTAATTCATGGACTGATGTTTTCCAGGCTGAAGCATGGCTTCTTATAGGTGGTGATCTGGGAAATCAAATTGAGCGGACAAGAAAAACACTGACAATTGTCTGCTTCTACTAGCTTGGTTATATGACATGACTTTGGGTAGAAAGACAGCCATTTGTGGAATATGGTCTTTTTCTTGGGGCTGCTACTTAGCAGAAATTCCCTTAGTTAAATGATGATATAAAACACAAATTCTTGAGCAAGATTCAACTGGACTTGAATCTTAGCTCCATTCCTTACTTTTTAGATCTTGAAGTTACTTAACCTCTCAATGTCCTTATTTTCATGATGGGAATAAAAAAAAAAAAGCCAACATTGGATGAAAACTCTTAGCCCAATAAATACACAATAAATGTTAATGTCTGTTATGATTTAGCAAATATGTATTGATGCCTATCTTTTCCTTAGCAACATGGAAAAGCTTCTTAGAGAAAATGGTATTCTAGTTCAGCTTTCATAGTTAAGACCAAATAAATAGGTAGAGGTAAGATAGAAGGATGTTACAGATGGCAGCATGTGTGATCTGTTGTGGCTTGGACTGTTGAACCCTGAGAATCTGCAATGAGATTTTTGCTTTTTAGTCTCATGTGATGTAATTTCTGAAGGACTTGGACTAGAATTTTGGCTTTACTACTTCTTAGCTGGGTGACTTAGGCAAGTTACTTGACTATCTGGTTTCTTCAAAGGTGCAGGTAAAAATGGTGCGTACTTCATAAGATCATTCTTAGGATTAAATAGTTAAAGCCTATCAAACATCTAAAGCAGTGCCTCATCCATAGTAAACGCTCAGGAGCAATTAGCTATTGTTTGTAATATTATTACTAATGGAGGTTATAGTTTCACTGGGGAGGCAGACTTAGCACACGAAATAATAAGTGACCTGTGATTCATTGTCACATGTATGATGTAACATGTAGTCAAGGACAGTAGTTCTCAACCCTTTCACCAGTAAGAACTTCCTTATTCCTTCCTCCAGTGACTCTCTTAAAATTATGCAGAACACCACCACAAAAACTTTTGTTTTCTTATTATAAAAGCAGTGAATGAACATTGTAGACAAATTATAAAATATAGATAAACAAGGTGTGGTGGTCAAACCAGATCTATATCACACTTCTCAGAGATAACTCTTGCTAACACCTTGATATGTTAGCTTTTCATATCTTTGTGTGTGCATATATACATTTTTAAAAAATTGAATTATACTCGATATTATTTTTGTACTTGAGCAAATTATGAATATTTGTTTCTATTAATCTTTCTCAGCCACTTCTTAATGATTAAATGCTATTCCATTGTGTGAATGCACTGTCATTCATTCAAGCAGTCTTGAATATGTTGTATGTGTAGGGGCTTCCATTTTTGTGCATGTGTGCCGTGGTGAACAGCACTAGGATGGAACTGCCTTATGCTTACATGACCATGAATGCCTGGGTAAAGAGGGTGGTCATGGGTCTGCAGCTAGGAGGTAAGGGCCGAGGCGGACCTGTTGTCCACTTCTGGGGCAGGAGAGGACACGGGCAAGGCAATCCCAAGCAGCGAAGCCAAGAGTGGAGGACAAACAGTGTAAAATGTGATATGTGAGAGAATAGCCAAGGTAAGCCAAAAACGGCCTGTAGGTCCTGTGGATGAAGAACAGAAAGAGCATCCAGTTAGCAGGAGAGGCCTTTTCTGGATTGCCAGTCCCCTGAGCCTCTCTTTAATCATGGTTCTATGAATTTCTGCCCTAGGAGGTCAGAGAAGGGCCAAGAGCTTTTTGAGCTGGGGTAGTTAGAAAACCTCCCTGAAGCAGATGTTTTGGGTAATTAGCAAAAATGAGTAGGCAGAGAGAAAATGGAAGCATGGTTCGGAAGGAGGAGTTGCAGGTCTAGTGAGGTGTGGCTTGGACCTGTGAGTTCTGAGAAGGTAGCAGTGCAGTTGCAGGCTGGTGATCACACTGGGGAGCCTCTGGTAGCTGCCCATGAGCTCCTGTTCAAAGAGAGCCCTGACTCACCTGTGTTGCCAGAAAAGAGGCGAAGAAAAACAAACCCATGAACATCAGTCGATATCCTGGCTTAAAAAATATATATGTTAAAAATCACCATATCCAAATTAGCTTAATCTCCCAAAGACTATATTTAATATAACCATACATAAAAGTAAATAAACTGGAATATCCTGGACCACGATGTCTATGTCAGAATGATGCCAGCAGCTCTTCTGTCTCTTACCTGGCTAGTGGCTGAGAAGAAAGCATCATCTTCCTCTTTAAAGCCTACCCACTTATGCCCAACACAAAAATTCTAGTTTTCCCTAACATATTGCTTATTGTTAGGTAGTTGCCTTCTTTTTCATGCTATGGTAAACAGTGCTACGATGAGACTATGGTATTCCAGTTCAGTTACTTTAAATATTTTAACTAATGGAATTTTACTGTATTTTTGCCCTGGAGACTTACATTAGTGGGCAGAACCATGCAGGGCTAACTGATAAATAATAAATGCGATAATACCCATTAATCTGTATTTGGAAGCAGTGTTTCCCTTGCCCTTTTCAGGTTTTGACATTTACTTGTACTCTTTGCCCTGTATATGGAGGTTTATATAGTTGCACTTTCCATAGAAACATTTTCTTTAAATTTCCAGAACCTGTAACATATATTTTTCTCTACTATTAACCCAGTAGGGAAGAATGTTCATATTAGAATGAGGTCAAGCTTGTTTTCTGTAATTTGCCATGAAAGTCTGAGAAACCCAGTGTTCGTTTCTGCACCCCATTATTTCTGCTGTTCCCCTTCCCAGACACCAGCAGAGCGACCTTTCTTTATTTCTATCTCTGACCTGCTCAGTTTCCACAGTGATGTGGAGCAGTGTGACTGTTTTAAAGATAAACAGCTTTTTATTGGCTTTTCCAATGATATTTTATGTGGTGAGCTTTTATAGCCTGTAATATACTACAGAGAAAAATGACAAGAGGCAGCACAATTTTTCCTGATATTGGCTCTGAGCAGGCTGTGAGGCAGGGATGGGAGCAGTCCTACAAACACCAGTGTCCTTGGTCTATGATTTTGTGTTAGGGTTTTAATCCATTGATTTTATTCAACAGAATTCACCAACCAGCATTGTACATGCCTTCCAGGGACCATGCCCAGGTACTTGATAGCTGATTGGTAAATTTGAACTTAGGCAAAATTTGCAACTACTTACTATAATGTGTTAAGAAAAATAATTATATTTCTCCATATATAAAAAAAGAGGCATTCACTGACAACTTGGAGATGCAGTTATAGTCTTTTACCCTTACTGCATCACAGCCTATGGGGGTGTGATCCTCATCCATCCTTTGGCAGCAGAAGGACCCTGTGAGAGCATAGTCCATGAAGGGCAGATGCCTGAATGGTGCAGCCCTGGGCACATGTGAGCACAGTGGGATGCCCAGCCTTCAGTGTGCTGTGAAAGAGCACGCCGCCAGAGAGCTTTGGAATCCATTTCAGACATTTAGAGGATGTGGTGCATCCTCTCACCTGTGGGGAGTTCCAGGTGGCCATCAGAGCTGCTCCTGCAGTGCCCAGGAGGCACGAGAGCATGGAGTGGTGAAAAAAGTAAAGGAGCAGCTTTCGGTGCCTGGTTCCATTCATTGCCAGCTTTGCAGCTTGGGTAAATCTCAGCATACCTCTGAGCCTAACAGGCTACTTCCATATTATTTTAACAGGCCTACTGGTGTACCAACCTTCCAGACTATTGTCAGATTTCATTAAATAAACTCCTCTGGTTCTTCACCACTCTCCAACCTCACTGCCTATGTCTGGAAGAAGAGGTATTTGGGAGTATTTGATGATAGAAGGGAAAGTTTTGCACAGATAATTTTGGTCAAACCTTTTCAATTTTGAAGCAGATGGGGTCTCATTCACTTCCTGCTCATTTGAGGGTAGTGCAGATGCCTCAACTGCTTAATTGGGGGAACAGCCAACAGTGGTTTGATGTCATGATACATTCTATTGTGCCAAACATTCAAATCCACATTTCCTTGGGGCCCAAAATAGGAATCTAGCTGTTGTAGGACATGTTGTGTTTTTGCATTGTTTCAAATGCTAGTTGATCTTTAACTTAGCATGCCTTATATGCATGCCTGGAGCTCCTTCAAAGTATAATATTAACCAAGAGAAGCTATGGTTAGTGTACAGCAAAAAAAGAAAAAAGAAAATGTTTTCCTTTGTTTTGTGTTTGGCCTAGGGTTTATTGCTGCCAGGGACCTATTTATTAACCAGCTTTAAAAAGCAGCTGTTCTCTGTCTTCTTTTTTTCCTCCAGTGATGCCTGCCTTGGATATTTGGGCACAGCTTAATGTTAGACGATGCTCTGTAAAGTGAGTTCTGGGAAATGGATTTCATATCTCTTTCAGAGGGTAGAGAAATGGAAGCATAAATATTGAAACCACGTATTAAAGAGAGGGTAGATAATTAAGCTCTTGTCTGGTCTCTGGCAGCTTGTTGATGTGTTTTTATTTTCTAGTGAATGAGTGATGTGCTTCAAAGGGAGGTGCCATCTGGGAAATCAGGTCTCTGCTGAAGCATAGCCATGATCCCTCCATTGCCATGTTCTGCACAGGTCCGGCTCTAACCCACAGGCGAGTGGCAGGGCTGGACTAATTACGCAGCTGTCAGAATCGCACAAATGAATGGACTGGGAGTGCTGTTTCCTTGTCTGTGATAGTGTGTGTTGGTTTGGATTTCACATTTCTAACAGTGGTATTTTAATAGGCAAGAGAGCATTTGCATGAAACTGAAAACTTTCTAAAAACAGTATTAAGGATATCTGTGCATGCTCGCAGCCCAGTGATACAGAACTAGCTACCAGCACAAAGCCACCATTGCTTGTAAGACAAATAGATGAAATTTAGCATCCCATTGCAAGGGAGTGACCTTTATACCCTGCAGAAACATACTCACATGCGCAACACATGCACCTAGTACCTCTACTCTCATTAGATATATGTTCGGGACGTTGTATAGCTGAAGTATAATTATGTTGTAGACATATAATGGGAAGCTTTTTGATATAGAGTGTTTCTCCTTGAGTAGGGGAGGAAGCTCCTCTCCTGAATGAAGCATCACCACTGCCCTAAGATGTGTTGTGAGATCATCCAGAAACCAAACAGAAGATCCCCCCTTTTTTTTTTTGTTCTGCTCTATGTGACCCAGGAAAATGAAGGGCCACGCCATGCCTAGCCGTCTTGGGGCCCATGCCTAAAGAAAAAATCAATAATACTGACTTTGCCTTTATACAGAACTTTGATACGGTGTTTATCATGGGTTGCATTAATTTTGATTTTTAAAAACATTTGCATTAAGTTATTACTTACTAGGTTTGAACTCTTTTGGCAACCACTTAAATTTTATATATGAAGTTCCAGCCTGGTCGGATGATCCTTTGCATTTCTCTGTGGGATGAGGGGAGAGAGATAAGGGTTTCCCAAGCTCTTTCTACTGCTTATCACACTCTTCCCTCCTTTTTACCATGTCTGGTTATGGGATAGCAACTGAATCAGACATAGTCTTCATTCATGGAGTTAATGGTCTGGAAGTAATGATAGACAAAATCAGATTAAATATATTTATAAAAATCAGAGTGAATACAATTTATAAAAATTAGAGTTAACACATTTATAAGTATTTTTTGTTTTTTTTTTTTTTTACAAAGTGAGATGGAAAAGAACACCATAATGTTGAAAACAAAGGTGGGTATGGTAATGAAGAATCTTACTTGAGCGATTGGAACAGACACACAGTTGAGCTGACATTTAAGTTCACACCTGATGAAAAGAAACCACAAGACAAGATGTGGGGAGAGACTTTCAAGTAGAGGACACTGTGTAAAAACCTAAAGTTAAGAAAAGATTGGCTGGTGTCAGCAAATGAGTTAGTTAAGTAGGACAGGAGATAAGGCACAGGGAAGAGGGCTGGAGTCAGAGGCAGGGGCCAGATGACACAGGATCCTTGAAGGTTAAGGTTAGATGTTTAATAGGGGAATGATGGAGTTTAAAAGACATCTCTGGGAAACTTTCTCTAACCTGTGCCTCCACTTGCTGTACCCACAGCAGCCACTATCATAGTACTTAACACAGCGTAATAAATGCCTGGTTATATGTTTGAAGATACTCTCACCCTTGATACTGCAGGTAGCAATCTGCTGAAAAAGAGCTTTGGAGATCAGGAAAACTTTCTGCAGTATCCAATGGGAGTCATAGGGTCAGAATCTCATAATTTGACTATATGAGTTTTGTTTTGTTTTTAAATTATACTTTAAGTTTTAGGGTACAGGTGCAGAATGAGCAGGTTTGTTACATAGGTATACACATGCCATGTTGGTTTGCTGCATCCATCACCCTATCATTTACATTAGGTATTTCTCCTAATGCTATCCCTCCCCAATCCCCTAACCCCCTGCTATTCCTCCTCTAGCTCCCCCACCCCCCAATAGGCCCTGGTGTGTGATGTTACCCTCTCTGTGTCCATAAGCTCTCATTATTCAACACCCACTTTTATGAGTGAGAACATGCAGTGTTTGGTTTTCTGTTCTTGTGTCAGTGTGCTGAGAATGGTGGTTTCCAGCTTTATCCCTGTCCCTGCAAAGGAGAATTTTTTTTATATAGTATCCATTTTCTTCAGTTACTTCTCTATCTCCTTAAAGAAAATTTTACTTCATCTCAGCTTGAAGGAATTATTATTTTGCTTTTTAATTTTTTAATTTTTTTCTTTCTAATTTTTATTTTAGGTTCAGGGGGTACATGTCCAAGTTTGTCATATGAGTAAATTGTGTGTCATGGGGGTTTGATGTACAGATTATTTTGTCATCCAGGGAGTAAGCATAGTATCTGATAGGTAATTTTTCCATCCTCACTCTCCTCCCACCCTCCGTCCTTGAGTACCTAGTATCTATCGTTTCCTTCTTTGTGTCCATGTGTACTCGCCGTTTAGCTCCCACTTCTAAGTGAGGACAGGTGGTATTTGGTTTTCTGTTCTTGCATTAATTTTCTTAGGATAATGGCCTCCTGCTAGTTTTAAGGAAATTTTATCTGAAGTGTTAAGGAGAATCCAGCATCCTGCTGTTGCAAGAATGGCCAAGGAAGGTGAAACCAAAGTGAGCAAACAGTAAAGGAAAGACTGGAACAACACCTAGAGAACTTCTTCCAAAGCAGAGTCTCCTTCGTTTCTTACTATCTGATAAAAGATAGAATGTTGTCTGCCTTATTTTACCAAGATTCATTCCTTTGCTCATGCTGAAGAATTTCAATATCTAATTAGCTTTCCATTTTTAACAACCTTGTTCAGTGACAGATTTTTCCTTTGTTGATGTTTTTCATTAAGAATTGTGTTTTAGGAATTGAAATTCCTACAAGATGTAGGAAGTTAATAAAAAAGTGACTGTCTTATTCCCTGGCCAATAGAACTTGCAGCACTTCTTGGTTCTCATCTGTCTCAGAGAGAAACCTCACTTTCCTGGAGTCAACTCTGTTGCTCATTGGCATTTTTAAAGCCTGTTATCTTCTCCTTCTGCAAACACACATTGATGTCTGCTGTAGCTTGAGAATTGTGCAAAGAAATAAGATGCGCAAGCTGTATGCTCAGCTTGGAGCAGCCTGTTTCTTGATAGTGTATGGGGTGACAGCGTAGTTTGATGTGCTTTAGAAGCATGCTAGAGTGAGAAGTTTATTTTGCTTTGCTGTTACCTTCACAGAGGAGCAAATATGTATAACCACACTCAAAAGATGTCTAATAATACGTGATATTGACCAATTAGTATACTGTTCCTTGAATATAATTGCTGGCATGCTCTCATTTTATATCAGTCTTTTCTGAACAAGTGAGAGGTAGATATTCTTTAGCAAATTATTGAATCATTCATGTGTTTACTGGAGATAATGTAGCACAATATTTAGGATTGCTGTTTCTGAAACAAGACTACCCATCTACAAATTCCAGATCTGCCAGCTGAAAGAGTGTGTAACCTTGGGAAACATCCTGAAACTCTCCAAAGTTCATGTTTCTTATCTGAAAAATAGGTTTGAATATTGCTAGAATCTACGCCATAGAGTTTGTGTGAAAATAGAATAAATGAAATATTCCATGTAAAGCACTATTTAGTATAGTGACTAGCAATTAACAAGCATCCAATCAATGGTACCTATCTTTATTTGCATCAGAATTGACTTCGGTAGTTTATTAAAAACACTGGCCCTTGGGTCCCAAAGAGACTCACTCGATCAGCTGTTCAAGGTAGTTTTCGGAATCTGTATTTCTAACAAGCACACCCCAGGTTACTTGCATTGGCGGTCTGTCATTCATTTCTTACTGGGGCTTGTCAACTACAGAACTGCAAAGGATAAATGTCTGGACATTAATTAGAAAAGCCTGAGATTGAATTGCAGTTCTCCAATCCCTTTCTGTTGGTGTGACTTCAAATGTTTTACCTACTTTTCCTGACATTCTGTTTCCTGACTTCTAAACTAGCGGTAATATTTTTCTAGGTTTGTGATGAAACCACATGAATGTGGTGAAATAATGAATGTTTGATACTGAGTGGCTAGCATATGGTTAAGGGCTTCAAAAAGCATGGCTCCTGGTCTCACAAGTATGTGCCAGCCATGGTGTCAGATGCTGGGAATCCAGACAATAGACATCTTGAGGTTTGTAGCTGGAAGTGTGAAGTATGAGTGTTTTAATCAAGAATAACACCCAATAGTTGAAAGGCCCCTGAAAATCACCTAGTCCAAACTGGTGGAAGGATTGTCCTTTAACATTCCCCACAAATGGTGATCTTCCAAATGGCCCACAACTCTGTCACAAGTTGCAGCAAATCACAGTGTGCCTCCTTGTGCATTCTAATTATTGGTCCTTGCATGTAGGTCTCTCTGGGTCCCCACAGAGTAAGTTTCATCTTTGGATGCAGTTACTATCTTCCCATATCTGAAGGCAGATGTCATATTCCTCCTGCCTTTAATTTTTTAAGTCAGTATCTCCAACTATTTAAGGTGTTTCTCATATAGGGTGATTTGGGGCTTCCGCAGACCCACATTCTGCTCCCATTAGCAAGGTTTTCTTCAGCCTGAGGGAAGCTCAGGCAACAGCTGTCATGGCATGGATGCCTCAGCAGAAGTGCATATAGGGCCCCTTAAATGGTCTGTGTGGGAACAGCATAGGAAATAATGCTGTTGCATGTGATAATCATACGTTGACTAGTAATGCCAAAGTGGACGGATTTGGTCATTGTGGAAGAATATTGGAAGGATAAGTAGGAAAAATAAGTGCTTCTGAGCTGTCCTCAGAATATCCTGAGCTTTCATGTAAGCCCAGTTTCTGTTTAAAAGTTATTCTTTTGGAATGTTGAAATATTTCTAGCACATGAAGCTTATTTGACTTCCCTGTGCTTATAACCAATAAAAATGCTCTGGGACCGGTTTGAGAGGATCACACCATTTAAACCCTGCGAGCTAATGAGAAGGCCAAAGCACACATTTGATAAGCTTTGTCATCTTTTTGTCTGCAGATCATAGACCTTGCATTTTAATTTACTGTATATAATGCTTTCTTAATGAGTTCCAGTGGATGGCCATTGAAACATGCTGGAGCAGCTGCCGACGTGATTATGGGGGAGCAAAAGCATTTATTTGATTTACGTGATATGCAGTTAAGGTAACTAATATCTGCAGCCAGAGTACAATAACGGCAAGGAAAAATATCTGAAGTATTACTATGGACAGGAGAAAGGTACTAAATCAATTTATTTTTCCTGTGCGTGTGAATACTACTAATTGTAAGCTAATGGAATTGCCTTTTAAATGTTGAGTATCTTGCTAGACATTGGTTAGCATTGTGCCAGAAAGTTCATATTAAGCCAATCCAATTATCAGAATTATTTTTTAAGTGAAAATTGAATTGAGTTTCCAGGGACTGATTTTGGCTACATTATAAAACATTGCCTTTGAAATCTATTGTGGATTGGTGAAAGAGGAAAAAAGACTGGAGATAATTCCTAAGAGTAAAACATCAACGATAATTCCTAAGAGTAAAACATCAGCAAAGTCACAGATGTAATCACCATCGTTATAAACAGTAGCATTTAGTATTAACAAGTGAGGAAAAGCAATTTCGTGTACATCACCTCATTTTGTTATCTTAACAATCCTATACATTAGGTACTATTGTCCTACCTTCCAGATTAAGAAATGGAGGCTTTAAAAACTTAATTAATGTATCCAAGTTAGGGATGATAGGAATGATCAAATGTGATCTGAGCTCTGACTCGTTGACTCTAAATTTTATTTCTAGGTATAATATCTGTCCTAATAACTTCAAACATTGTTGTGTCCAAAATTGTATTATGAAAGTATTAAATTGTAAATTACTATCTGTATGGATGTATGGGATGATTATTACTGTTACCAATTTCCAGGAAGTGGAAAGGGACAATGGAAAACAAGCAATCAAAGACCCAAAATTGGCTGGGCGCGGTGGCTCACACCTGTAATCCCAGCACTTTGGGAGGCCGAGGCGGGCGGATCACGAGGTGAAGAGATCGAGACCTTCTTGGCCAACATGGTGAAACCCCGTCTCTACTAAAAATAAAAAAATTAGGTGGGTGTGGTGACACGCGCCTATAGTCCCAGCTACTTGGGAGGCTGAGGCAGGAGAATTGCTTGAACCCAGGAGGCGGAGGTTGCAGTGAGCTGAGATCAAGCCACTGTACTCTAGCCTGGTGCCTGGCAATGGAGCGAGACTCTTAAAAAAAAAAAAAAAAAAAGACCCAAAATTGAAGGGTGTACTTAAAAAGATGAAAATGGCTTTTGAATGTTGAGTTATTAGAGCTGTATCTCTTGTTTCAGAAGCCATGCTTCAAATCTATAACCTGTGCACTCAGCATCCTCATTGTCTTTGTTCAGTTGCCTGATCAAGTAGCCACATCTTTGCCTCCTTTATCATATCTTTTGAGATATTTAGTAATTCTCCTCTTTTGTGAACACACACACACTGGGGACTCTGCTTATTACCTTGCTTTTTAAATTAGCCCTTCTTCAGTCCCTCCTTTGTGTAAAGACAGAAACCTGTGATTAGCCCACTTGTCAGTACTCAAATGCCCTTATACTTGGGCCTGTACATAACTTAAATAGTTGATCATGTCTACAAATGTCCAGGGCTCATTAGTCACATTTTTGTTTCTTGGTATTGGTCTGACATGCATCTCCAGTCCCTTAAGGCTGTGCTTGTGCCACCCTCTCTGTATAGCACCTAGAATGAACCACTCACTTGATGATGGGTGTTGCTGAGGGCTGAGTTTATGCCATATTTTTCTCATATGGAGGTGACAGCATTTATGTTTTTCAATATTCGTCTGAAGTGCCGTTCTTCCAATCCTAGGACTGCAGCATGAACTTCCTTCTTCTATTCTTTAAGGAGAAAGGAAAATATACAAATGTTAACTCAGGCACATAGTCCTATATGAAAACTGTTGGGGCCAGATGTGTTTTGGAATTCAGAATTTTAGAAAGGCAATTGGCGCCTGTAATGCCAGCACTTTGGGAGACCGAGGCAGGCGGATCACGAGGTCAAGAGGCCATGATGAAACCCCGTCTCTACTAAAAATACAAAAATTAGCCAGGTGTGGTGGCATGCGCCTGTAGTCCCAGCTACTTGGGAGGCTGAGGCGGAAGAATCGCTTGAACCCAGGAGGCGGAGGTTGCAGTGAGCCGAGATTGCGCCAGTGCACTCCAGCCTGGCGACAGAGCAAGACTCCGTCTCAAAACAAAACAGAACAAAACAAAAAGCAATTAGGAGTGAGCATATCACATAGAAGAGGTCACACATGTAACATATGCATGACATTCTCTGCAGAGCCTATGGCAGTGCCTTGTAATCAAATACAGGATGTCAGTGGCAAAACGTGGAGAGTCACACCAGTGGGCTGAGTATAATAGCCTCGAATTGGGCTAGATCAGGTTTAGTCATTACATGGTTTTTGGTTGGGTCAGGTTTTGCAGCTAAATGAGTTTTCAGAGCTTTGGGGATTTTAGAATTGTGGATAAAGCAGGGATTGTAGCCTTGTAATAACAGGAGAATCGCTTTATAAAGTAACTCTCCATGCCATGCATCTTGTTAGAGGAATTTGAGATTCTGTTCTCTAAGTACATATTTTCATACAATTTCTAAATGCATCAAACTGGAATATGGTTGGCTTAACATAGTACTTAATAAACTTGACAAAAGAAGCCTTTGAAAGCTCTCTTGTCATATATAACCTTTTGTACAGCATCTTTAATGTGCTGGCTTTTAGTATATTTTAAAGCCAGGTGTAGTGTAATTCTTGTTTTTCCTTTGGAGAAGCTGAGGTAGGGTCAGCGCAAAGTCAAACAATATTTGGAGGGTGTATTAGTCTGTTCTCAAACTGCTGATAAAGGCATACCCAAGACTGCGTAATTTATAAAGGAAAGAGGTTTAACTGAATCACAGTTCAGCATGGCTGTGGAGGCCTCAGGAAACTTGCAATGATGGTGAAAGAAGAAGCAAACATGTCCTCCTTCACATGCAGCAGCAAGGAGAAGTACAGAGTGAAGAGATGGGGAAACTCCCTTATCAATCCATGAGAGCTCACTCAGTATCACCAGAACAGCATGGAGGTAACCGTCCCCATAATTCAGTTCCCATTCAATGACACATTGGGATTATGGGAACAACAGTTGAAGATGAGATTTGCATGAGGACGTAGCCAAACCATATCAGAGGGTGTGGATAATTTTAGAAGCCCTGTGCTAATCTCTATAAATAATTATGACTTTTTTGCTGATGATTTATTTTTCCTGGATGTGATGCCATAGCCAAACTTCCAAGGTGTCTTGTCATCCCAAAGTCATTTTCTAATGTATTCTAAATTTTGAGCCAAATCATAATTTCTCAGCATGGTTTCATTGTCTGTGAGGGTCATAACTTAACGAACCATAGGGCTGATCAAGGTCATTGTATGTGTTACTAATGATTAAAAGAGAAAAGGCAGACATGTGGGATCTTGATTATTTCATTCAAAAACCCAAAATTGTTCAGGAACTCATAAATTAGCCCTGTTTAATGTTTATGAAGATAATTAGGGAAAGATTGCTTCAAAGTAATAACTGTTATAAAAATGAGACCTGTTTAAAACCCTGATTTATAAAGCACTTATTTGCCTTCAAGAATTTTGGGGGCTGATTTATAAGCTGATTCACCATCTGTCTCTTCTTGGCAAAACAGAGGAGAAATGGTTGAATACTATTTTCGCAGCTAGATTAAAATATTAATTGTGTACTTTACATGAGAAAGAAATAGAGCTAGTACTGGCCTCATTCTTTTTGTAAAGTTTATTTTAAAATATTCTAATGTATGATTTTTTTTGTTGTTGTTTTTTTGAGACAAAGTCTCATTCTGTCACCCAGGTTGGAGTGCAGTGGCGCAATCTCAGCTCACTGCAACCTCCACCTCCCAGGTTCAAATGATTCTCCTGCCTCAGCCTTCCAAGTAGCTGGGATTACAGGCACCCGCCACTACACCAAACTAATTTTTGTATTTTCAGTAGAGACGGGCTTTCACGATGTTGGCCAGGCTGTTCTCGAACTCCTGACCTCGTGATCTGCCTGCCTTGGCCTCCCAAAGTCCTGGGATTACAGGCATGAGCCACCGAACCTGGCCTAATTTGTGATTATTAAAGATAAAAAATAGTACACTAAACAGAAAAAGTAAAGCTTGAAGCCAAATAAATTAGGTTGCTATTAGACTTTTAATCAAGACTTTTAGAGTTTCGTTTCATTTACATATTGTAACAGTAAAATATCTGGAACATATTATCCAGTGATGCTCTAACTCCAAGTGCAGAAGGAACATTATATTCCCATGATTAATATTTTCATGTCACATATAGTATTTTCATTATCTCTAAAGGTCCAGTAGTCATGCCGCACTGATACTGTGTTTTTATCTCCATTCTCATGATAAAGAGATTTATTTGCCCAAGACAGAACCCAGACCTATCTGACTCTGAAGGAAATTCTCTCTTCCACACTTGACCTTGATTCCTTCAAAATTTTGGATAATTATAAGCAAACATTTCATAAATGAAAGGTAATTATTCTAGTGGACTAGACCATCAGACTTTGGGGTCAAGGTATTTTTGAATCAGTTTTCTCGTTCCTAGCTGACTGTCTCCCACCATCAGTAAGATAATAGATACTTCTTATTTTGTAACCCTTACATCCAGTTTTAACTATATTTTTTGCCTAGATCTGGCTTAAATCTTCTTAAACCTGTCTTGAAATGTAAATATGAACATAGAAACCATATGCCTATTCCATGACTGGGGTACAAATTGCCTTTCCCATCTCTTGTCTGTTGGGCTTAATTGTCTCATCCGTCTTACTTAGATTGTAAGTCCTTTGGGAAACACCAAGCCCTGCTGTACATAGAACCCACAGAACTTCTTGGGTTATTATTTTTCATTAGGTGAGACAGCAGTGATCCAAGAGTGATGATTTTCTGTGGGTTGGGCTGAAATGCCTGGCTTTGGAAACAGAAGTCCTGCACACATGTACATACTGGTCCTTTTTGTAGCTTTGAGTGCTACTTGTAATCTGGTACTTTTCAAAATTCTGTCTCTTAGATGCATTTTCTCCTCATGGTCCAATTCTTAAAGAGTTGTTTCATTGTATTTAGATGATAACTTTAAAAAAAAAGTATTTCATATCCTTCTTAAATTTTTAGAAAAATTAAGAATAAAAGAAAGGAAATATGCTTGTAATCCTACAAACTAGCAATAACTGCATTTAGTATCATATTCTCAAAAAATTCCTTCAGAATTTTTTGCAACCTGCTTTTTTCACTTGATGTATGTTTAATGTTCTTCTATACCATTAGTTTTAATGTCTGTGTAGCAGTCTATTTAATGGATATGCGAATCCCTCTGTGTTGGAAAATTTCATATATTTACTTTTTATGACTATTACTAAGAGCAGTGCTATAATATTGTCCTACTATTAAGCAATGCTTTGATGTGTATCTGAAGCCTAACTCTTTTAGAACACTCTGATTATATCCTTAGTTTCAGTTAATGAAGTGTAATTGTTGAGTCAAAGAATGAGAGCATCCTTAAGGGCGTTAATACATAGTACCAATTTGTTTCCTATAAAAGCTTTTAAGAAAGTGTTAGTATTGACATGTAAAAAGAAGTCCTAGAAATTCTACAATAAAGCAAATAGCCTAATAGAAAAAGGACAAATGTCTTAACTAAGCATTTTTTGGAAGAGTAAACCAAAATGGTCAGTAAACCTTTACTAGTATTCAGGGTGACAAATTAAAATGATAAGAGCCATTTCATACCCTTCATGTTGGCAAAAATTAAATTTGTCTATAACTAAATGGTTTTGAGGCTATGAAGCAATAGAAACTCATACGTAGATGGTGATGGTATAAATTGTTTCACCAACTTTAGAGGACAATTTAGCAATATCTGACAAGGACAGTTGAAAATGCATTTACGCTAATCAGCACCCAAGAAAACTCACCTACAAGTGCAGAAAAGTTTATTCTGGAATTCCTTCTAATGGTGGGGAACTGGGAATAGCTTAAAAGTCCGTCTATGGATATATAGTGTGGTGTATTCATACATCTGAATTTTATGCATCTGTGAAATGAATAAACCAGAGCTACATTTAGTAGTATAAGTGAATCTCAAAAAACATATTATTGAATGGAAAAAGTCTTAAAAGAGCCTGTTTTTCATATGTTGTATATATATATTCTGTAAGTTACATATATAATTTATCTATGTATATTTATGTATGTAATTTATAGAATATTTTTTAAAAGCAAAAGATTGTTATGTATTATTTTTGGAATTCACATTGGCATAAATATATCAAAAAGTGTGCATAACAGTGAGAAATTTATGATAGTGATACTGTATGGAAGGGCTTTCCAAGAGTTTCATTTATATCTGAGTTTTAACTCTTAAGCTAAATGAGCAGTATGTGGATGTATATTTTTCGTCTACACTTTTGAATGTTCTGAAATGCAATATTTAATAACAAGCATATGAACAACTTTTACTTTCAGCAATACTGTAATTCATTATCAATTCCCCATACCCTGACCAACAGTGACTGCCCCGCTTGTGATGGCTCTTTGGTAACGTGGTTTCTGCAGCTTTATTTTGAATGTTTTTTTTTTACCAGTCATCGTAGGTTTCACCTGGTAGATTGTTCCACACTCTCTAGTTTAGGCTGCCTTGTGACAACCAGCAAGGATTTTGAGAATACAGACAGAGTTAAGGGTATATACTAAGGCATAGGGACTTAGTATTTGCAGTAAAAAAGAAAAAACTACCTGACTCTGTGGATACCCAAGATGTCTCCACCTAAGATAATACTTCAAGTTGACCCATGTTTTTGGCTGTCTTCTGTGTACAGAATATAGTATCATGAGCTCTGAGTACAACTGAATATTCTACATAGAAACTGAACTACTGACAACTTCTCCTTGTCTGAATTCACTTGTCAGTATAAACACGACATAACCTTCATGGCCTCCAGAGTGCCCACCACCCTGCTTCACTTCCCCTTTACCCAGCTAAATAGTATCTCGCAAGTAAATCCTTCTGGAGATGCTAGGTAATATTCAGCTCTTAGCTTGGCAGAAGAGGCCTTTTATGATCTAAGCCCCCTGTGCTTCCCTGCCCAGGAACCATTCTACAGGCCAATTTGTGGTTCTAAGAAGGCTGCTTGCTCTTCTGTTTATCTGTGACTTTCAGTTTGTTCTTCTGCATTTTTGGAATTTTCTTCTACCCTTTATCTGCTTTGCAAACCTGCTTATCTTTTAAGACTTAGCATAAATGTAAACTCCTAGGGAAAGTCTCCACTGAGCTGCAGCCTCCCGAGTGCTCCTGTGCCTCTGTGCATATCACTATCTATGCATGGCGGCCTTCACCTGTGACTCTGAATTCCTGTATCTATCTCTTTAGTTAGGCTTATAAGCTTCTTAGAGTCAGAGACTATATTCTTCATGTTTGTATACTTAATTGGTGCAGTACTTAACCATAGAGTAGGCACTCAGTCAATGTTTGTTAATTTAATTGGAATTAGCAATGTTCTCACTTGTGTGTGTGTTGGGTGCAGAGAGACAGGAAGGGGAGGAGAGAGATCAAATCCATCAGCCACCATCTTATTATGTTGACACACCTTCTATCTGTCTTTAGCATTTCGTCTTTTTTCTTTGAGACTCCTTTTTAGTTGATTGCAATTATTTTGAAATTTTATCATCATTTAGAGTATTTGGAACATCACCTCGTTAAACTTCACCTGCAAATGTAGTAAGTATATCTTTGATTACCTGATCTTAAGGTGTCAATACAGACAGAAATAGATTGGATTGTAGGACGTATTCCTGTGAGAATATTTGGTAAATCTCTCCCAGTGCTTGTGAGACATTCGCTTTCTTTGGTTTTGCACTTAAGTTAAATAACTCCTAAAGCCAGGGTCCCAGTCACCAGGTACACAAGAGGACTTTGGTCAGCAAACCCTCTCACACAGAAGAGAAAAACACCTTGTCAATACAGGGACTAGCAAGAACTCAGAATGTTTTTCCTTTTCACATAGTTAAGCAAAGATACCATTCCTACAGTGCTAGCCCAGAATGCTTTTGGCGCTTCATGGGTCTTATGCGTGGAAAGACGACTAGAGTGACCTCCTTAGGCATCCTAGGATCTGCTGTCACTCAACGCTCTTTGTCAGGACACGTCCGCTGCCAGCCTTTCTATGGAGCTGAGAATTAGAAACACCACATAGATGCCTTGTCATTAGGTAATGTTAAATCCAACTGGAGAATTTAACCTTTGATTGTCAGAAGATAAAGGAGCAGCCTGGTTTTCCTTTGAGAGGAAAGAGGTTTCCTCACACTGCTCCAATGG
This sequence comes from Cacajao melanocephalus, assembly GCA_963573385.1. Classification (NCBI taxonomy): domain Eukaryota; kingdom Metazoa; phylum Chordata; class Mammalia; order Primates; family Pitheciidae; genus Cacajao; species Cacajao melanocephalus. The sequence continues at coordinate 47,106 of CAUYLG010062194.1, forward strand.
CCTCTTATAAACCGTGTGCTGAGGCTCACTCCTCTGGTGGTTCCCATTTCAAATGCAGTGCCATTTTGTGTAGAGGGGGCTCCTGGACCAGGCAATAAGGAACAGCAGTCCCTCTGCTAATGAAGAGTGGTTGTGCCAAGGACACATTTCTTTGTGAGAAATTAATTGCCAGGAGCATATACATCAGAGGTGATATACAAATATGTTGCCTGGCCTGAAAAGAGCACATATAAAATAGAAAGAATAATGATTGACTCCTATAAAAAGCCTCAAGCCACTGTATCTAAAATAATTCTGGGCTTGGGAGTGGTAGGAAGGGCACGGACTCTGCCTTAACTGATTATAATTCATATATCAAATGTGGTCAGTGTGCTGGGCATACAGGGAGGAAGGAGAAGGGGATGGATGTCATTCTAGCCCTCAGGATGCTCATGGTGCAGTGTGAGCATCAGAAGGCCTTAGACAAGGGAACACAGGGAGACGAAAGTCTCCATGAGAACAGGAGACTCCAGGAGATTAGAGCCTGGGGTGACTACTGGAAACCAGGGTTCTGGGAAAGCTCTCTGGAGATGGAATTCAGAAACTAGAAGGTAGAGTGGGAGTTACCAAATAAAGAGTTGAAGGGAAGAGTATTTCTTTGGATTTAGGTAATCCCAAGGGTATAGGCTGATGTCAGGTTACTCCCAGGCCAGTGACAAAAGAGAATTGAGAAGGTGGACAGTGGGGAAAATATTAGAGATGGCTAAAAATGTGCTTGGCTACCTTTCTAATCTCTTTTCCCTCACTGATTCTATTCATGGTTTGTTCTATTTAGAAAAATACAAGTACTAATGTCTTTCTGTTGATCTGCACCTGGCAGGCCTCATGGGCACATTGCCTTTCCCACATGCCCACTGGTTTTAAATATGTCTCCCTTCTCCATACCCTGCCTTGACACAATCGCAGTTTTGGTCTTATCATCCTTGGTGTTGATTAAAGGCTATTTCTGAATATATGTGCCTCTTTTCCCCTCTTTTTCATGGGAAGGTCCCTGAGGGTGAGGATTGTGTCTCCTCTAGTTTCTGGGGTACGTCTCTTCCTTAGTTCTCATGGCTGGAAATTCTGAGACTGTCTGCATCTTTTTACAAAAATCCTTGTGCTGTTTTTAATGATCTCTTCCAAGACATGTTGCTCATCTCCTGGCAGAAAACTTCATCCACCTACCAGTGGTTATCTGCTGGCCATTTTGTTTGGGCTGTCTATTTTTTGTCCTTAGGTCACTGATGAACAGTTGATGTGGACACAGTTTAGGATGCTGCCCTGGCTCTTTTTCACTGTGGGATCCCAGGGTCAGGGGAAAGGTGAAACAGCTGAAAAGAACCTGCATATGCATGTGAAAAGCTGGCTGTGGTTTCTTGACCCCTACAGAGACAAAGTCTTGAAATTCTCACTGTTATGTTTGGAAGGTTTCAGTTTCTAACATTAGAAACTACCAACATACTTTTGTTAGTTCTGATTACTTGTTTACCAGAGAAAGGCTGGGGAAAAAAACCCCAAATAACAAAAAGCAACGAACCAAATAAAAAATTTCAGCTGAAAGAGAAATATTTGAGAATATTCCAAGTTTTTAAAAAGAGCTTTGATTATCATTGGTTCGCATATTTATGAGTATGCATGTAGAGTGTGATATTTTAAATCTAAAGTTATAGACTAGAATCATCATAATCAAATATAAATTGAAATTTATTTTTAGGGAGTCACTTCCATACAGATCCTCATAAAAAGGCTTTATGGAGAGAGCAGGTCATAAAATCAAGTGAAAAGAAGAAATTAAAGACCAAAGGTTAATGTGGAGCAAAGGAAGAAGGGTTAGTGATTTATGAGACAACTCAAGAGAGAGATCAACTCCCTTTCAAGGTTCACATGTCTAATGGAGACACTGGGCAGCCACCAGTGAGTGTATGTGTGTGTACGTGTGTGTGTATGCAAGTGTGTGTGGGGGATGAGAGCACCAGGGCTGAGTGGGTGGACAGTAAAGAGGTCTACCAAACACTGAGAATATGACTTGGGATACACATATCAAGAAAGCATCCTTTAACATATTTTGGATTTGGCTAGATCACCATCATTTTGTCGAAGCCACCTGAAAGCAATTGACCAGATGGAAATGTCAGACTGACAATAATGTCTATTATTTGTATAACCTAGTTTCAAAACCATTTATATAAGTCATCTAAGTACATTTGGGTTGTAAGGAAAATCACAGCAGTCAGGTTTGCTTCTGCCCTTCATAGGTTACTATCTTTTATCTTGGAGGCAGAAAGAGAGTTTGGAATTTCCTTGGTCTTATCAGCAGAGCAGCACACACACCACCACCCTGTACACGTACGCATGCAGAAAGCACAAAATGAGGCAATAACATGAAATGCTGCAGAAAGCAGAGAGCAAATGAATACAGCAGTTCTTGAGGGGTGAATGGAAGACACATAAATGCATTGACTTTATCAAAAGCAAATAAATGGGCTATTTCATAGGTCCTGATCTCTGTAAGAACAAAAAGTTTTGTAAACAAAGATGCTCAAAGAGCTCGGGGAAAGAAACCAACGGGGATGAAAAAGGATAATTCACATTTACTTAAATGCAGTGGGTACTGTGAATACTCTGTGTTAGAGGATCAAGTTGAAGAGAGTAATAATGAGGAACTAAAAATTAACCAGATTCTTTCTGGAAAATTACAGGAAGTTGCTCATATCAGGTATGTTTCTTGTGACTTTCTCCTCTACTTGCTTATTTTTTCTACCACCATGACCACCAAGTGAAGCTTTGTTTTGTATAGACAGTTATTTAATTCTGTCCAGACTGCCGGAAGCCAAAGGTGGTAATGGAACACATAAATAGTGCCTTTTAATTGTGTTGGAAATTCCTCCATATGCTACCTTTTAGTTTCTAAATACCTGATGGTAAGTTCGTTAATGAACTTGATTAGTGAATCCAAAGGGACCATAATTGGTCTTTCATTTATTATTTTTAATTGAGACTGTCTGACAGCTTTATTTAAAATAATTTCCCACAGAAAAGTATAGGGATTTCTATGGTAACATGAGACTGTTTGTTCTGTAGAACAAATGACAATGTAGATTTCACTATTTTGGGGTTTCTGGTGTGAAGTGTATTTTTGTCTATGGCCTCCTGCTTCGTGTAGGTGGCAAACAGAGCATTTTAAAAATACAAACTGTCAGACTTCTAATTTAGGAAATCGAGTAATAGGTACAAAATGATATATGCAATCTAAACACAAAAATTGAATGTGTCTTTCCTGTCCTTTCTTTTCTGGATATTTCTTCTTTCTATTCTTATATAAGCCCTTGTTCTCATAGGTATGTCTTTACTTTAAATGTTCTCCAGTGTTTTTGCCTGACCTTATCTATTATCTCACTGGAATCAGCTGCTCATTCACATTTTATGTCTACATCTATTCTAGCACCTAATGTTTGCTAGTGCACTTATTTTACTGTCTGTGTTTTCGCTTGGGTGTGAGCTTCTCAAAGACAGAAAATGTGTTATTTCTTTTTGTGGCTCTTAGGCTTAACAACAACTGCTACCTGACCCCAGGGCAGGTGCCCAGTAAATATTTAGGGTTGAATGTGTTCAAGGTTCACTGATTTTTTTCTATGTCTGTATTAGAACACAAGAACAGTTAGACAGCTCGGGCTATGCAAGTCATAATCAGTCTTGACCTTGCTTAACTTACAAGATTGTGCTGCAGGAGGTCTGTCAACATAGCAGCATGGTACACAGGGCTAGGAAACTGTGTGCGCATTAGGAGTTAGTAATACTGTCCCAGGTGATAGCCTTCAGTGGAGAAGCCAGAAGTTCTTGTATACCTGTGAGCAAGCTAGAGAGGCATATTACTTTCCTGACATGTCTTTGGGGAGAAGATTCCAGGCTAGAGAAGTTCTTTAAGACAGCTAGTTATAGGTTAAACACTGGCTATGTGAGGCCAGGCAAATATTTTCAAAGTAAAATGTTTTCCTAGGCCTTGAAGACACTGGTTTCAAAGACCTAGATACTTATTTCAAAGAAACTATCTTCAGCTGGTAACTGAACTCATCACCTTGCCTCTCTTGCAAGCCAGTTTCGCTCTTGACTTTAATGTTACTGCAGATGACAGCGTCATTTTCCCAGTCACCCAGACTTAATATATTGGAGTCATTTTGTTCTCTTCTTATAAAATTTCTTCCTGGAGTTTGAGATTCTGTAGGTTTAACTTCAACGTGAAGCTTGGTGTCCATCTCTTTTTTCCGGTTTTACCATCATTGCCCTTCAGTTCATTTGGCCTTGGCCACCACCTGTCACTCCTTCTAACGAGGTCCTGACTCAGATGATACAGGGTCCGCTAGGACTCTCAAAGGACTTCAGCATTGTCTTCATATGTTAACAATTTTATTTCCCCAAACAACCTAACAACCTCCTGAAATAAACAGAAAAGGTATTATAGTTTCTATCTTATCCTTTTTTTTTTTTTTTTTTCCGAGACAGAGTCTTGCTCTATCACACATGCTGGAGTGCAGTGACATGATCTCTGCTCACTGCAACCTCCGCCTCCTGGGTTCAAGTGATTCTCCTGCCTCAGCCTCCCAAGTAGCTAGGATTATAGGTGCCCACAACTGGACTCGGCTAATTTTTTGTATTTTGTGTAGAGATGTGCTTTCACCATGTTGGCCAGGCTAGTCTCGAACTCAAATGATCTACCCACCTTCACCTCCCAAAGTACAGGGACTACAGGTGTGAGCCACCATGCCCGGCCTACTTTTTTTTCTTTTTTCTTTTTTTTTTGAGACAGGGTCATGCAATGTTGCCCAGGCTGGAGTGCAGTGAGGTCATTTTGGCTCACTATAAACTCCACCTCCCAGGCTTAAACAGTCCTGCCACCTCAACCTCTGGAGTAGCTGGGAACACAGGTGAGTATCACCAAACCTAGCTAAATTTTTTGTAGTTTTTGTAGAGGCAGGATTTTGACATGTTGTTCAGGCTGGTCTCACTCCTGGGCCCAAGCAACCTGCCCTCCTTGGCCCCCTAAAGTACTGGCATGAGCCACTGCCCCTAGCCTTAAACATTTTTTAATGACTGAAATGCAGGTAAAAAGTTCTGTGACTTGCCTAAGGTCATGGGCCAAAGGCGGCAGACTCCAAAGTTTTAAAATGATTCCACTTTCACAACGTTTATTTATTGACTCATTTAGCGAGTATTTATGAGTATTTACTATGTGCCTGTGGTGTAGGAACTAAGATTAAGGCTCAATATTATGGGCTGCCTTAAATCTGTTATAATCACGCAGGCCTTGAATGGCCTAAATACAAGCTATTCTTCCCATTCTTCCTCTGTAGATAAGATCCCTTGGTCAAACACCCTTCTTTATCAAAAGGACCAGGTAGCTTATTCCTTGTGATTAGGCTTTAGTTTCCTGCCCTCCTGCAGAATTATTCAGACAAGCCAATCATATTGTCCCATGAGAACCAAGGGACACTCTACCCTCTTGGAACTACAAAGCTGTCCTTTGATAGTAGTTATTCACTTTGCTCCCAAGTGTAACTCCCATATGGCCTTGTGTGGTATCCTTCTCCCCTGGGCTTTGAGTATATGTGACTAATAAACTGCTCTTCATCTCATCTGTCCAATATTGGTGTTAATATGGTCAGCCACACCTACGGTGCAATGGTGGGACTCCCTCCCTCACCAACAGGGTGAGTAATGAGCAGTTAAAACAGTGCCAAGCATGTAAACTTTATATCAGAGTAAGTTCAAAGACAGTATATTTTGGAGTTGGCCACTTCTATGTACCTTGAATTATGGAGGAAGCATGTATCAGAACCTTTACCCATGAATTAAGGAAAGCATTGGCATCAAGGGGCTTCTAATACCACAACTGCATTGCTGAGTATTTTCTGGAATTCAGCTCATGGGGTGAAAGGCAAGAGGAACAGCTGACTTTGTGTTCCTCTACTGTAGTGAGCTTACACAAAACAGGTCTTCTAGTTCTCTCTGACATTACTAGCAAAAGGTAAGATGTCCATTCTAAACAGCATTCTAGGATGCATGTGGATTTTCCTGGGAAATCAGAGAGGCTCCAGGGTTATAAAAGTGGAAGCAATGCACATTTTCCTTTTGTGACTGTAAGTGAACATCAATGCTTAGTTAGGAAGCACATGGGGAGTTGTCCAGTTGCTGATTTTGGCTTTAGCAGAATACTTCCATTAGATGCTACATGACCAGAAAAGTCTAAATGAATCAATCATATGGAGTGGTTATGACTTCATGAATGGGACAGTAAGAGAAGATACATAGGGGGGTTATCCGACAAACGTTTGTTGTGTGAATGAAGTTTTGGCTGAGTAAAACTACTAAACTGATGTTGTGCTCAGCCCCTTTTGCTCACTCACATAAATGAGAAAGTGTTTTTTGCAAAGTTAAAAGTTTTTGCCTCCGGAAAGATGGTTAAGAGTGTGCTTCACTTAAGAGAAACTAAACCGTTGTTCAGGAAGGAAGGCTTAGATTGTGAACGGAATCATTGCGTTAATTCAGTATTTGTCCATTCAATGTCCCATATGTGAGTATGCATTGCAAGGAAAATGCTAAATCATTTCAATCAGTTAAACTGGAATTGTGCTGTTTCCACCTCTTGCCTATTCAAGTAGAAATATCTGGGTAATGATAAAATTTAAGTTATATATAATTTGAAAAATGCACTTGTGAAAAATATCTACCTATTTATATTACATATTGGGATGCTAGTGATATTTCTAGCTTTGCATTATTTCCAAAGTCAAATCCTAAAGCTTTTGAAAAAAGCTATTCAGAGTATAAGCTATATGGATACAGGAAACATAAATTCAAGAAAATAGAGTGAATATATGCATTAATCTAGTTTATTTTGTTTAGGAAATTTTTAAAGATGATTTCTAATTGAAGGTGGATTTGGATTTATTCACTTGGTGTTATTCAGCAAAAACTAATATTGCATTGGTTCAGATAATTTCTTAGGATTTTAAAAAGCAAACTGACTAATGAAATCAATTGAATCAACATCTAAAACATAAATGTTTTGTGCTTTGTGTTCTAGTTCTCTTAATTACTGTACCTTATTTATTTTCTCCTTTGTGAGATTTCACAGCAGTGAGAGTTTAAGTTGCTGACTAGAAATTAGAAAAACACCAGATATTTGAGTTGTGTGGCCAGTGGGACACTATGCAGGAAATAGACGATTGGGAATAAGATTATTTAAAAAGCACTGCTATCTTAAAATCTGTGTCTTTAAATAAAAATTATTGTTATAAAATGGATAGATTTTTGTGAAAGTACACCTAAAGTATAATTTAGAAAATTAAAGTTTCCTTTAATTTTGCTCCATAGAGATAATCATTTTTAATTATTTCATGTTTTTTTTTAGATTTTTTAAAAATACATTTAATTACTTACCTAGAGAAATTGTATAACGCTATATATATATATTCTTGATCTTGGTCGTTTTTTACTTATCTATACATTTAGACATGTGCAATGTCAGTGCACACAGATTTCATTCATTTTAATATAGTAGGAATGCTCTAGATCATAAACCCTACTTTTGTTAGTGAACATGATCAGATTGTTTTCCATTTAGCGTCATTTCCAACATTATTACAATGAATAGTCTTTTCCACTTATGAAAACACTTGTGTGAATTAAAATTCTTGGCAGGGGTATTATATTTAATAATAATAGCAGTAGCCATTGGTAACTGTTGGGTCCTTATTACAGTGCCAGGTTTGCTGCTGAGCACATGCAGGATTCCTTTTTAATCCTTACAACAGTCCTGTTAGGAGGAGTTTCGTTTTTTTTTTTATGTTTCTCCATTTTACCACGGAAGAAAATAAGGCTTAAAGAGATTAAATAGCTCCCCAAAGTCATCTAGCAGGTGAGAAACTAAATCCAGACGCCAACACAGGTCGTTCTGATTTTCCAGCCCATCAGTGTCCTGGCCCTATCACATGCCTACACCACTATTAGAATTCCTCCATCCACATGCTTTCTCTTTTCTCAGCTTGAGTTTTCCTCTGCATTTCTCTCAGCTCTGCAGTTCTGGCAGCCCAGTACAGTAACCTCTCAAGACCTCTTCCTTTGCCTTCATCCATAGAGTCAGGCCTGAGCCACCAGTCTCTCTCTCTCTCTTTTGTGCCCAGGCCCTTCCTCAACTACACATCCGCATCTGTTGCTGACACTGCATTCCTGGCAAATGGTGCAGCATCCCTAAGTCTGAGAAAGGGAGAGGGAAAGTTTCTTCTAGTTTCCAGGATTTATAATGCCTTTGCTGTCAGCCAGCAGATTCCAGCTGACCAGCAGTCTCAGAAGCAGTCACAAAGAGCAGCTATCATCATAAATCAAGGAAGGAAGGGAAAGAAAAATTGCTGCATGTACAATATGAAAAGAGTCATAGTGCTCTTTGGTGTTTTGAATTATACTGGCACAGCTAGTTACTGGGAGCAGCTAAATAAATAAACTGAGAGATGTTGGCATTATCATTCGGTAAAATGCATCACAGAAAACCACCATAATGCTGACGCTTGGACAAGCTAAGTGAACTAGAGTGTACAGGTAGCACAGTATTTGCATGGGCCCTGGGCAATGTGGAAGGAGTACATTTGTCTGGAATTTTGTACATGTCCACCATACTTTGACTCCTTTTGTAATCTTTTTGTATTCCCCACCCCCTTTTTTCTGTTATTTCTATATATTTTTTTTTTGACTTGGGATTTTGCTCTGTCTCCCAGTCGAGTGCAGTGGCACGATCTTGGCTCACTGCAACCTCTGCCTCCTGGGTTCAAGCGATTCTACTGCCTCAGCCTCTGGAGTAGCTGCAATTACAAGTTTTTCTGTTAATTCTAAGCAAAGCTGTTTTCTAACATATTTTTTTATGTAGCTCTCTGTCTACCAGACTGTGATATCTCTGTGGGTATGTATCCTATCTCATTTATCTTTTATCCTCACCTATATTTTCCTCTATCCTTTTATCCATACTTTCTTCTGTCCCTGTTTATTAAACACCTCTTCTATGCCAAGTACTGCCAAACACATCATATCCCTGGAGGTACAATGATGTGTGTGTAAGGTCCTACCTCCCTCTCATTAGATTTACATTCTAATGAAAGTGTCAGATAACCTAGATCCTTGCATAGTATCTGGCACAGAGAAGACACTCAATAAATGCCCATTTATTGTATTTACTTATTAAATCCTTAAAAATAAGCAAATTGATTCTTAGGATTATTAACTGACTTGCACACTCACTGGTAGAACTCCAGCTGCAATTACTGGGACTGCCACAATGCCATTTCCCACTAGATTGCCCAGTGGTTGTTATGATTGTGGTACACTCACATGAGGGTGCTATGTCACGTTTCACAATCAGTGTTAATGATCATAAGAATTAGCCTGTGACACAAGTAAGTGGTCAAGTGCTTCAGTCCCTTCAGTTTTCCAGTGTGAACATCTGCTTGAATTTTCTAATCCATTATCTTTTGTCCCAAGGTATGTTGTCTTCTTGGCATAGAATCCCCAAATTGGGCTTCTGACTGTGCTATGTAAATTATAAAAGTAATTATTGTTATTTCACAAATTCCATGGTGCTGTTTTCCTCCTTAACAGTTTTATGTTTTCTCTTAATTTATATTTTATTTACTTTCTTGTAGTAGAATTGTTACTATCAAGTAGATTTTTCAGGTTGAGCATATTTAAATCATATTTAGACTACTTCCTAGTGTTTGACTATATTATAAGAAAAAGAAAAATCTCTGGGAGATACTGCATAAAGAATGTCATTGATAAGGTGCCCATTTGCATGAGGTGGATAAATGCAGGTACAGCATGCAACCCAGAATGGTCCTGGGAAAGTGAGATGATGAAAACTACTTCAGAACAATGGAATATAGTCTTCATTAGGCCTCCTCAAGGAAGGAAAGCAGAGATTTAAAACGTTGTGTGATGGAAGATGATAATGACAATGCATCAGTTTTATTGTATGTAAATTACTGAAAAAAAAATAAAATCATTTCATCTTAAACCCACATCCTATTGTCTGTAAGTTAGATGAGAAAGACTGAGTCACTCTTGCTTTCTCTCCACAGAGCAATAACTGTATATCTCACTATATATGTTTGCTTCTACACTGCATCTTCAGCTAATAACCACCGTTAATAATACTCTGAAATCAGACTGCAGGGTTGCTAGACTATAATCGTAGTGAGTCTGTAGGTAAACAGAATTTATTTGTTCATAAAGAAGTTAATTGGACAAGTAATTTTTGGGAGATGTCTTTGGAAATGTGTGTGTTTTCAGAGTGTGCGAATGTATGTGGTGCACATATGTATTTGTATAGCCTAACAGTTTACTCAGTATACAGTTTTTAGAAAACAAGATTTTGGGGTTAAGGAATATTGAGTGAAGCTTATATGTGGGAACCTCTAAGGAAAGACAGGCCATTTTAAATATTTTGTTGACTTCAAACAGTTTTTTTTTTTTTTGAGACTGTTCTACAAATTAAAAAGAAGCTTGGCGTGTGCTGTGGTAGATAATAATGTAATGTAAACAGGCCATTATTTAATTTAAACCCCTGGGAATCCTAGTATGGGTTTATATATGTGTCCACTACTTTGTCTCTGGAAACTGTGGCAAAGGATAGATGTTAAATGAATGCTGAAGATTAAAGGCATCTGCATGTGTGCCCTCTGCCTCATTTCCTTATTGGCAGATTTCATTTTGAATGACATTAGAGAGATTGAAGTGCCCCAAGTGCCCTGAACAAACTCCAGAAGACAGTTGTCTGCAGAGTCATGCTTCTCTAGAGACAGGAAAGGACCAGACTAGCTGGATTTAGACTATTGAAATAATTGGACCACATATTGATAGAATGAGTTATTTTAATCATCTTAATGAGGGTACCAAATCCAATAGATTGCATGGAAATGAAAGGGGCTAAATACCAAATTAGTGTCTGAATAGGTAATTCTATGGTGATGTATACATTATGTGAATGAAAACATTTGTCTGTGTCTTTCTCATCTCACGCACAAATACAGTTACAAATTCATATGTATTAAATACCATAGATCCAATGGGAATTATATCAGCTGCTAGAACAAACCAGAAAGGCATGGAAACAGTACTCAATTGCAAAGAATGAAACACCAGCTTTTATGCAGCCTAAGAATTGTAGTATATTAAAACAACCCCTAATGATTTGATGACAGGACTTCTGATTGGGCAACTGGGTAATTGCAACGTTATCAAAACTGTGAATCTGTTTGTAGGTTAATACTGCTCATGAATACATAATTCTGAGCATATTCTGCATACAAGAAATAGAAAAGGGTAAAGCCATGAACCCAGATTTCATACAGATAGCTGTACATGAACAAAGGAATTTTCAGGTTGGCACTGTATACTATAGGAAATATGGGAAAGTTATGGATAATTTCCATGAATTCCTCTAAGGACTCATATGTGAAATAGAGGAGAGGCCGCTGTCGTTTTTGTTTTTGTTTTTTTTTTTGTAGACTCATCTTTGTTTTGCTTTAATTTGCTCTCAGAATAAAACACTCCAGAATTGTCCTTTGGGGGGGCTTTTACTATGAATTGGTTATTTACTTTATTGACTGTGTATTAACACTCCCTGAACTACGTGTTCTGCCTGTTTCTTTACTAAATTATACTTCCAACCTAGACAGATGGTGGTGTCTGTTTTGGAGGGACATTTTGTTGTGCTTTTTTTTTTTTTTAAATGTGTCTGCTATTTCCTGGGGTCTTGTCTGTCTCATATTTTAGTAGTCAATAATGGAAGATTAAATTACAAAGTACAGGAAAAAGAATGTAAGATTTCATTTCATTCATTCATTAATTCCTTAGTTAATTCTATAAAACATTTTTTTTGTGTCAGATACTGTAATTAAGTGCAATTTTAAAAATCCCAGATTTTCTATCCTCTTTCTTAGCCCTGCCCAAATGATACCGTCCAGATCTCCAGAACTAATTACTGCAAGAAATTTGGTTTCCTTCAGACATTTCCTTATGTCTTCCTCTGTTGTATCTTCCACTCTACTCTCTAAGTCTTTGTCTGCCTTTGTGTGGCTAAAAGCCCATTCATGTGATTTTTCTAAACACAACAGCTTTCTTTTCACAGAGATGAACTCTGATCGTTACCTTTAAGTGCACTAAGAATTAGAGGATGTTTTGAAATTAATTTTCCCGTATATCCTGCCAAGATCTTGCTCATTGCACCACTTTCATCCAATTCCTGCTAGGAATCATTTCATTAAATGAAAAACTTTTCTCAAATATTGGGGAGCCTAACCTTGATTGCCTGTTGGTGTTCACACCTTGGTATAATCCCCTTCTCTTGTGCAAGGCGTCTGTGTCTTGTTTCAAAGCAGTAGAAAATAGCAAAGGTGATGGGATGTCACTCTTATGATTGCAATACCTTATATAAGACTCTATCTTGCTAGCAGATTTATTTCAGAGACTTTGCTGGATGGATGGAGTAAGTAGCCATGTTGAACAAGCTCATGTAGCAAGGACCTGCAGGGAAACCTCCGGATGTCAGCCAGGAAGAAGCCAGGGACCTCCGTCCTATAACCACAAGTGAATTAATTCTACCAGCCGGATGAATAAGCTTGGAAATGATTCTTCCCATGTTGAGGTTCCAGAGGAGAACACAACCTAGCTGACCCTTTGATTGCAGCCCTATAAAACCCTGAGGAGAGGACTTAGCTAAGTCGTACCCAGACTCCTGGCCCATAGGAACTATGAAATGATAAATACTTTGTTTTAAGTGGCAAATTTTGTAGCAATTTGTTACACAGAAATAGATAACTAGCACCACCTTCATAACCACCACCACCACCCCCCACCCAGAGTTTCTTACTCAGTAGACCTGGTACAAGAATTTGTACTTATAATAAGTTTCCAAGGGTCAGTGATGCTACTGGTCCAGGGACCATGCTTTAAGAATCAGGTCCTAGATGTAGAGAATCACATTATATCCTACTTTTCCTCCCTATACTTTCATGTGTCCCCCATCTGCCTAGAACCATCCCCCAGCCTCCTTTTGGATTAACTTCTGATCTCTCTTTAGATAAACTCATACTTACCTTTCAGTTTAAATGTTACTTGCTCAGCAAAGCCTTCTCCCACCTCAGCCTGGATGAGGAGTCTTTGTTATACACTGACTAGAAGCATAGGCACTGAAATTCAACTGCCTGGGTTTGAATTTCAGCTCTGCCACTTACTAGCCCTGAAACCATGGGCAAATTTATTTACTTTCCTATGTTTCCTTTTCCTCAACACTAAAGTGATAAGCACAGGTTTCTTGATAAAACTAGGAAAGTGAATATCTTACATGTTAAAATTGGGTGATAGTAGTAGGTTACTTCATCAGCCTAGGAGAGTCTAATAAGGTAAGTGGATAGTGCCATGCCTGGTGCATAGAAAGTTCTCAGTAAATGGTGGTGGTGGTTGCTTTTTTGTGTCGATGTTACTCTTGTGATCTCTCATAGACCTGTTTACTTAATTGCTTAGAATTCTGTGTGTGTTGGTGTGTGTGTGTGTATCTCACTTTCTAGATGATAACTCCATGAGAGTGAGAACCATGCCTGCTCTTGCTTCTCATGTCAGCCCCTGTGCTTAGTGCAGTACCTGGCAGAACAGAAATAGTAACATTTACACTATATATTTGATAAATGAATTAAATGAATGATTACTGTTGGGCTACAGCCACACTATGGAGGCCTATTCCCAGATCATTATGTGTTCTTTCTATCTGGTTGGAATGCAGTTTCCTCTGTATTTAGTCCCTCGTAATACTCGTTCTTTCACCCTGCTCTTCACCCACTCAATCGTGACGAGATCTTAGGTAGAGTGTGTTAGGTTGGTCCTTGGTCTGGGGTTGCCATGGTCTCTGTACCATCAGGAATAGTTTGTTTTTGCTATGGAACATAGAGGAGAGGTGGTCTTGGATAATTGCATTTGGGTCAAACACTTGAACATCTTTGCTTTCTGAGATTTTTTCCTTCTTACTTTAATCTATTTCCAAATGTATAGCACCTGCAAGACGCTAATAGGACATCATTGCTCTAAATCAGACTATATTAGCTTCTCTCTGAAATGAAGAATGGTGTATCCAGAACTCAGCTACTCTTTGTCAGGCTGGTCAGAGTATGGGGAAAAGCGTTATGACACAGCTCTCTGCAGAGGGCTGAAAAGTAGCTCAGTTCCATTCTTGATTCCAAAAAAGATAAATGCGTTTCTATAGTTTTCTTTCTTTCTTTCTTTTTTTTTTTTTCTTTTAACTTTCTCCCATGAGCAATAAAAGAGGCAGCTCAGAAAACTAGTCTGCAGGGTTCTCTGGAGATGTTTTCCCTCCTTACCCCGTTTCATTAACCTTTCTTCTGAAACTACTTTTGAATGTCTGGGTTTAATTAAGAGATTTTGCATGCAGTATGGAAACAGCCTATCTCTCCTTGTGGCTTATTCCTTCATCTGATTTGGGTTGAACATACGCTTTTTTTTAGAATTAGTTATAATTGCTTTTGACAAAAGAAATAGCTCTTTTTTATGTCTGCAAATCCTTAATGCTGGCTTATATGCAACTAATGATGATAGCCATCGGCATAATCAGTTCTAATGGTCTCTACTGTCTTCCTAGATTTGCATGTAGGAATGTAATTCAAATTTCAGAAAGGCTGGGGCTGAGTGGCTCTTTGTTCTGCATTTAAAATATTACTTCAGTGTTCACTGGAAAGAGGTCTGTTATTACAAACTGGATTTGAATCTTTACTTTGCAGCTCTGGGAACATGGGTAGATTCTTTGGTTCTCTTAGGCTGTCTCCTTACCTTTCAGATAAGAACTTCCTGAGAAGTGTAGACTATCAGAAGACACTGTGTATGAAAGGACTTTGTATACTGTAAAGCGATAGGGTTTTATTTTTTATTTTTTGTTTTTTGCTGTTGTTGTTGCTTTTACCTAGAAGTGAATATTACTTCCAATTCAAATCATCTACCCAAATTTATATTTTTTAATTTCTTTGGATGTTGCATTGAGGGGAAAAAAGCTCAATTTTTATCCTGATTTTTAAAAAAATTAATAAAACCTTACAGTTGGTTAGCACTTACAGTTTAAAGCATTGATAGAATTCATAAAACATCTTCTCACACATTAACCTATTCCAAGTCTTCCGGAAGAAAGGGGATGATGATCTTGCTAGGCAGCTTGATATATATATTTCATTTAACCCAGAAACCTTATAAGATAGCTAAAATTAGCTCCACTTTTTAGATAAGAAAACTTAGGATCAAGGTCTGAGGTCATAACAGTTTGAACTTCCATCTTTATAATTCATCATTGCCTTGACCTCAGTGGCATAATTCTCTTCTGTGAAGAGGGTTGTAAATAAAACAGCTAGGGGCCTTGAGTTTGCCTAGTGGACCGTTATCAAAACTCTTCTTTCAAATCTTAAACTATGTTAGCAGTGAAACTGATTCATCTACTTAGATCTCAGGAAACGCCATTGTAACCACAGCAAAGATTTAATGCTCAAATACTCTAGCTTAGTGGCTCTCAACTGGTGGTAGTTCTCCCTTCCTCCTGTCTCTGAGGGACATTGGCCTATATCTGGAGCCATTTATTTGCCACAACTGGCCAGGTGCTATGGGTATCTAATGGATAGAGACCAGAGATGCTGCAAAACATACTGCAGTGCACGGGAAAGCCCTATGTTTCACAGCAAAGAATTGTAAGTCCCAACATATCAATAGTGCTGAGCTGAGAAACCTTGCTGGAAGAATCAGGAAGGCTTCCTGGAGAATGGGGATACTACAACTGGGGTTTTGAAGATAATTTAAAATTATCCAGAGAGACAAGGGAAGGAAAAGGCATTCCAGACAAAGAGTATAGCATTTGCAAAAATACAGAGGCCTGAAGTAGTGCTCTATATGTACGAATTTATGGGCTCTTTGACATTGCTGTAGCATTTCTGGGAGGAGCAGTAGGGGGACGACATTGGAGCAATGTGTTGAGTTTCTTTTCTCCGACAGTAATTCACATTAAGAGTAAAACTGTAAATTCATTTCGTTCCTGAGGAAAATTCTTTCTGCTAGACAACCTGTGACCATTATCACCAATTTTTAAGAGAATCATGCAGAGACTACTCTCAACTGATGATACAGGCAGGTAGCCTGGCCGTGGCTCTTGACTAACCTGTGCTTATTTTCTTTTGCTGGGCACCTGTAAAGATTGAACTATAGGAGGGTAACGTACCATCCTGAGCTGAATACTTCCTCGCTAGCTTTTTTTGTATCCCCAGCCCCTGTAGCCCTCTGCATGGTCTATACTCCAGAGTAATCTGATGGGGCGGCATGCAGAAGTGACATTCAGTGTGTTCTTATGCAGTAATATAGGGCCATGGACCTCTAGCCAAAGCAATTTGCCAGACCTAGGTGATTTTCAACTAATTTATGATTATATCTGTGCTCCTATTACAGAAGATTGCCCTCCTTTGTGTTTTAACACAGCTTCAATTTGGTTAAAATGATCCTATTTAATGAATGCTATTCATCAACCATATATATATATATATATCCATCCATCCATCTATCCATCCATGTTTGCTAACCTTGGTTTGAGTCCTGCCTTTGACATTTGCTTGCTGTGTGACTGCGGGCAAATGCTTTAACCTCTCTAAGCTGCAATTTCCACGTCTTTAAAATGGAGATCATAATAATTAGCAAGGTTGTATTTAGTATCAGAGATGATATGTGAAGAATCTAAAAGAGTCATATATTAATAGCAGTAGATTTGATAATTAAGTGGTAGCTTTACTATTATTGCTACTATGACTATGGTGATGACAGTGTACAGAGCATTTTAATCTACGGTTTGGATGATAGGAAAGTTGATAAATACATTCCTATCTTTTGGAGTTTGTACGGGGAGCTTCCTCTCTCCAGGCCATCATAACTGATATCACATGGTCCCAAGAGATAAATCTGGTACCAATCCTGTGGCAGTAGCAGAAGGTCTAAGCTTTGTGACCTTGTATAGGTTACTTAACTTCTCTGAGCATCACCTGGTAACTTGCGAGAATTAAATGAAATAAAACATTTAAAATTCTTGGCATTCAGTAGATGCTGAACAAATGCTAGTTCTCTTCTCCCTGAGGCAGTCATCATCAAGATGTTCTGTGCGTTTCACTGCTGGCAAAAACAAATGAGGTTAAATAAAAGTAAGAGGTGAAAATAAGGGGAATTAACAGAATTCTGTTTTGTTCTGTTCTTTTTTTTTCTTTACATTTTTCTACAATTTATAGAGATTCTTCTCTCAAAGTTAAGTAGATTTCAAATGACTTATTCTCAAGGTGAAATTTATTTTTATGCTTTATTCTCTAAGTCTGGCCAAGACATTTCTCATAGATGAGTTTGACCTTTGTTGGAGATGTCTCAAACCTGCTTGCCCCATTCTCAAGAAATGAATATTCTTTCCCCAGTTCCAGCTTGAGTTCTCAGAGTTTCTCCTCCAGCTAAGTCACTTCTGCCCTGGACTCTTGGAGTCTGTTTGCATTAGATCCTCAGTTATTAGGCAGAAGTTTCCTACCTATGCCCAGAGCTCTGGCCCTTTGGCCCCTGGCCTTAGTCTAAGTTGCAGGTAATGTCTCCTTACTGGTGATGTTCCTGCCTTAAGTCCTTAGGGTTCTCCTGGCCCTGGACTCAACTCTGCCTAGAGTTCAGGTCTCTTACAAAAGCTTCATCTCAATCTTTTGTTATTTTCACAGATACCTACGCTGCTTGTTGTTCTTTAAATATGCTAACACTTCACTCATGCTGACTGGATGGCTCTCCCACACTCAAGGATGGGCTTGAGTGCTCCTTCTCGGTCTCGACTGGGAGGACTTTGCTTCTTCTCATGTGTCACAGAGCACTTACATTGTATTGTTAGTTTTTAGTGTGTGTCCACAGCAAGATTTTGAGTTCCTAGGGCACAGGAGCTATGAAGAGTCATTCTTCACTGAATCCTTTAGGATGTGCCCTAGTGCTTATAATTAAGGAAACAGAGAAGGAAGCAAAAGGGACTAACAGACATGCTGAAGTAGCAATTCAGCATGTGTTGATGGCTCAAACTTCACATTGTTAGTGCCCCTGGGAATTAACCACGTGGGCAGTGAAGACACCAGGAGATACAGGAGTTTCTGAGGTTGAACAGGAATCAGCAGTGGGCTGTGAGAATGACCTAGCAGAATAAGCAGGAGCTACACAGACCTGGTACAAGTCGTAATTCTGTCATTTAACAGATGTGTGATCTCATGCAAATTGTGTAAGTTCTCTGATTCTATTTTTTTTTTTTTTTGGTAAAAATGTGGCATTTTTGTTTTCACATTGCTATAAAGAAATACTGGAGACTGGGTAATTTACAAAGAAAAGAGGTTTAATTGACTCATAATTCAGCATGGCTGGGGAGGTATTAGGAGACTTACAATCATGACAGAAGGTGGAGGGGGGGAAGCAAGGCACATCTTACAGGGTGAGAGGAGAGAAAGTGAGTGCAGGGAAAGGTGTTATTTTTTTTAAACCATCAGATGTCTTGAGAACTCCCTCACTATCCCAAGAACAGCGTGGAGGAAACCGCCCCCATGAACCAGTCACCTCCTACCAGGTCCATCCCTCAACACATGGGGATTACAATTCCAGATGATATTTGGGTGGGGACACAGACCCAAACCATATCATGTGGCTACTATCATCTACTCAGGGATAATGCATTTGGCCCATAATAGTAACTTGATAAAGTATCAATATTGTTATTTTTGGAATTGAGGATGTACACACCCATGTATATGAGTAACTTTCATGTTGTCTCCTGATAAAAGTATTACATTGTCTGAGTCTACTGTAGCTTCTACTTTTATGACTTTTATCACCATGTAATAAACTACATGTAATAAACATGTAGTATATCAGTTGCTGTGTGGGTACTTTCTATACATCTTATTTAATTTTTAATAACTGTAGCATAAGAATTTATCTTATCCTAGGTAAGTCAGGAAACACCTATGTGAAGCTGTCATGAGTACTATGGGGAGCTTAACACAACATGTAGAAAATGTGATTTCTACTTTACAAAATCTTGTATTTCAAGGCCTCAGTAGGACCAAGTAATCCTAACACATTAATAACCCTAATATGAATTATTTGCTTGAATAATGAGACCACTGATCATTATATGGGGACAGATGAAAACTGATATAGGAAATAAATTTTTGATGTTCTTCTTTAAAATGCTCAGGTTAGCAGATATACATACTGATTTGCCATAGAAAGAAAATCAACAATATAATATGCTTTTTTCTTTTCTGCTAGTCTATAACCTTCTCAAGGATATGCAGCATCTTCTGTTTAATAATAAATTATTATTTTTGCCTAGCAAATTATACATTTCAAAGAGCTTTTGTAAACTTGTTTTGTTTGATCCACATAGCAAAGCAGCGAGGTAGACAGAACAAGGGACAGTATTCTTGATGAGTAGATGAAATGGCTGAGGTTCTTAGCAAGGGTGAGTTATCCAAGGTCACACAGTTAATTAGTGACAGAGCTAGGGCTGGAATCCAGGTCTCTCTGCTCAGCATACATCTCCCAAACGCCTAGTTCAATGGGATTGGACAGCTGCAACAATTTGTGTACAATGAAGTGTTCAACAAATGTTGACTGGCTGGTTTGGCTCAAAACAATTGAAGATATTTTTCACTCTGATTTTCATTGTTTCTCTAAAGCAGCTTAGGAGCACATTATCTCTAGTTTGCTGGTGTGCAGAAGAGAAGCAGAAAGCAACCATTGATCAGGTTTGAAAGTTGTTTATTGAGACACCCAGAAAGTTTTCAGAGGAGAGAAATTTGCTGTTTCAATCACTGACACACAGACTCTCCTGTCTTCAGTCATAGCTGGGAATAATCTCCCTGTACTTGGTAAAATGGAGTCCAGCTTTACATTGGAGAGAACACCTATCCAACTCCAGTGATTTCCAAGACATAACATCCAATAGAAGATCCTCAGAGAGTAATAACACTATGTACACAGTGTACTATTTTTACAGACCCTTGATAGAGTAATTTAACAGAGCTGTGTAGTATGAGCCATTTGGGCTGGAGATGATTTTGATTCTTAGTTCTCAGCTATTTGAACCCAAATCAGCTAGTTTAAATCAGTGTTGAAGAGATATTTCCAAATGTTAGCTATTTATTTTGTTAATCTGCAAAATCTTTACTAGATGTGCATTTTCTCTAATGTTGATCCATCCAAAAGATGAGCACTACCTATTTCCAGTGCGTAAATCTGGGGACTGTTGATTGATTAAATCTGTTGTGCACATTTGAGTAACGGCTTGAGTTAGGATCACTTGGCCAGCACATAACCACCCTCTCAACCCTTTTACTTACCAAATGGACAATTAATAAAAGCTGCTGGGTTTCATAGCCTATATAACGTTTTGCTTAAAGAGTATTCAGGCTGAATTGAGATTTTGCTCAATTCTATCCTCAGTGCCTGATGCATAGCAGTCAGTAAATATTTGTTGCATGAATGCAATGCAGTGTCATAGACTTTCTCTGTCTGTGCCCCCTGCCTCTCCACTGCACTCTCTGCCATTTCCCCTCTGTACTTCCAACACGGGACTGTACTTTTTATTGCTTCTTAGAAAATCTCTTCTTCCATAGTCCTGTCTCTTGCCTGGTGATCTTATTCATCCTAGAAACCCAGATTATATTCTCTTCCTCTGTTGGACATTCTATGACACATGCTCAAGAGAGAGTTCACAGTGACCCCCATGTGCCTCTCCTCCCCTGCACTTAGTGTCACATCTCTGGAGTGGGGTAGCTCTATGTGCTGCTAGGTTGTAACCATGGCTGCAGTGAGCCTCTGTTTTATTCTCACTTGTAGTTCTGTCTCTAGGGCAGTGGTGGGCAATGTGGACACTTAAAATTCCTTGTTGGGTTGAAGGAAGGAAGGAATGCTGCCTGCAGCGCCACGGTGTTAGATTTGCAAATCACTTTGGGAAAGGAGGAAATGGAGTTGTGTTTTCTGACAGTTAAGTTTGAAGAGACTCTCTGGTTTGGTTGGAGAGTGCCAGAAAAGGCACTGAAAGCAATACCCCAAACCTGGGAAAGGTTAAAGATTCTGACTGTTATCCACTGCAGTGATCCTAAACATGACTCCCATGCTGTTCCCACTTTACAGGCTTCACAGTGATGACTTTAACAATGGGTGCTCCACATGGCCCTTGTTTGCCCTCCTCACTTGGGTTAAGGGTATTTTGAAGGGAACCTGACTTAGGTGATGCAATTCAGTAGCATTTATCTGGAGTTTGTTTGGAATTCCATAGCCTAGATTAGGTCTCTCTGATACTAGTTTCCATAGGTGCATGGGCTTCCCCTTCCATACCTAATTTAGTGCCCAGCCAGTGTCATACTTGTCCCGTCTTCTGTCCCCTAAGCCTTTTCATGGCGGCAGAGAAGGGACAACAACCCCCTTTCTGCTGCGTGACACTCAAGGTCTGAGCCCTTTTTGTTAAATAATGAATTTGTATCAAGAGGTTTACTTCTACAGAGAAGATTCAAATTCAAGTTAATGTCTGTGCATTTTAAATGCCACCAACAGATGCATAATGTAGAGCTCTTGGTTGGAAAAAAATAATATTTGTTATGGAAGACTACACAACTAGAAACTGAAGTCGATGAAGCTCTTGCACGTACATTTCTCTTTTAATTTTCTTGACTCCCTTGTAAACTGTCATTCTCATCTCCATCTTATAAAGAAGGAAACTGAGGCTTTGAGAAATGTTATTTGGCTGGAGGTCACACAGCCATTTAATGACAGAGACACACCTTGACCCAAGCCTGTCTCCAGATTTTATGATATGACATCATCTGATAATGACGGAGGTGACACAGCTTAAATTGGTCAGAAGCTATCAATCAATAGGATGAGGATACTATATAAAGGAATCCAGCTTTTGGTCCTTTTTGTGAGGTCTTGCTTAAAAGCAAACTTGGAGGACAGAGGGCTTTTCTGAGACTCTTCTCTCTATAGCCCAGCAATTAGATGCAGCTTTGGTTGAGGTAGTTTGTAATAGCATACTTCCGGGGAAGACTTTTCTGCAAGCGAAAAAGGCATAAATACAAGAGAATCCGGTTCTGAGATCCATTTTAATACCTTTTATGTTCACTCAACAGATGTTTCAGGTAGTCTTTGCTGTTGCAGATTCACATGCTGAGGCCTGGGGGTAGAGCGGTGTGGCAGGACAGTTGGACCTGCTCCTACCCTCAAAGGACTGACCATCTAGCATTTTACTCACTGTTACTCTCTTCCTCTTATTTATTTTTCTACAAATGGGACTTTTTATCTGTCACTCTGGACTTTAAACAGATCTTGGACTGGTGATTCATATCCATCAGCTCATTCAACTTAGCACCCCTCTCATTCCCAGTAGCTTTTCCAGAACTTCCACCTTCACCATGAAGCTCCATCAGTTTTCCCAAATCAAATTTGGGCTTCTACAGCATTTTCATTGCTCTCACAAAGTCATCATGAAGAGGATAAATAGATCGGCAAACCTTTTCTCTGTCTTTTCCGATGCTGTCTGGAATCCATTTATTGACCATTTCTTTCAAGTCATTTGTGCCACTCCCGTCATGATTTCCATCATCTTCTTTCAAATTCGGTGGACCTGTTGGTGCTGAGTGGATACACAAGAAATGTGACTTCTCTTAGAAAAGTGACCAAATAGAGCTAGAAGAGACTGTCACAGCATTGGAGATCTAGAGTATGAATTCAGGCCATCTATTCCCTTTACAAATGTCGGGTCTGATCGCTGTAACATTTCTCATGTTTGAATTGGGACTGTGATCAAGGCAAATGCTAGTGATAGTAGAGGTAAATAATGTAATTAAAATGTTTTTATGCCTCCTTGAGCTTTTACACTCACCACTGTGTCCGTAGACTGAGAAAATGCCTTTCATGTAGTAGATGCTTAATGAATATCTGTTGACTAAAATGTAAAATCTAGTCTCATTGACATTAAAATACTAAGACCTGTCACACATGTGCCTTCAAGATTGAATTCCAAAAGATTTTTATTGGACCATACAATATGACTCTAGATTAAGTTATGTAATTTAATTTTATCTCAGATATAGTCATAGATAATCTAGAGGTACTTTTATGATCTATAAGGTATTTTTTTCTTCTAACAATGGTTTTGTGTTGGAGATTAAAAATACATGCTTGCTAACATGATTAGGCTGATTGTAAAAGAAATTTGAAGAAGGAAAAATATAATGAGATGTTTCAGAATAGTGACATCTGTTAACTCACATCAGTGCCTAATGTGCATTTTTCCTTTATATATTTCTCTCCCTCCCTGGAAACATCCTTCTTGGAAGTTTTCCCCTTATCAGAACCAAGTGCTAAGAGGTCATTTTTTCAAGCTAGATGTGACAGAACACACATCAGCATTCAGGAATGAGGCTTTTGCAATAGGTAATAGTGTAATCGGTTTTGCCAGCAGCAGAATGTACAATCCTATTAGAGTTGTGGAAAAGGGAAAGTATCACCTTAATTTACCTCCAGGCAATGGAGCAATAACTTGAGGTGCCTAGGGCTGCTGTGTAAAGATACTTTAATCACACAGTAAAAACAGTTTTTAGTCTATTGCCTACTTTAAATGAGGGAAGACTCTCCTAAGTTAATAAATGAATTTTAGCCAGCATACAGTCTGGCAATCATGATATGCTATTTTTAATCTTTTTCAACATTAAATCTGTTAAAGAAATTTAGCAGGTTACAATGAGATCAGTTTCTTTCCCCCACCACATTCCCTATGTTCATTGCAGTAAAATTGGATGACAGCTTTTGGATGAGACTAATAGTGCACAAGAAGGAATTGCTCCAAAATTAAGGGAAGTCAGAGTTTCATTCCACAAGCTTCAGATAGAAGCTGCTTTCTATTGTTTTGTACCTTTGGGACTGAACTCATTATAGTAACCATCAAACTAGAAAGTCTTCGGCTGGGGGTATTTCTCATGTTTGCTTTCTGGCTGTATGGGGAATGTGATCTTTAATTAGTTCAGGTTGTAAAATATTGCAGAGAATTTCCCAGGCACACTTTGCTTTGTGGTCTAGGTCAGCAAATGCAATTCTATTTTAATTGTGGCTGAGCTATTGTCTTAGACTAGTATTCCTAGAGTGCCTTTTACCAATTAATGGTAATATACTACTGGGAAATCATGTTGCCTTGTGGAAGCCTGTAAATAGCAAAGCCCTAATAGGCTGTCTATTAATAGCAATACAGAGTCAGAGACCTACTGCCATTAAATGGCGGTATTCATGTGTGAAAGCCGTCTAGTAGCTAAGGAATTTCAACAGTCATTTGTGTGTGTATGGGAAACGTGTGTGTTTGTGTAAGCACATGTGCATGCCTGTTTCCCTCCTTTCTCTCTTCTTTGTCTTTTTGTTGGGCTTTTTTCTAATATGAATTTCCATTATCTGTCAACTATTTATGATGGATTGGGTTCAGGGAAGCAACATGTGCCAGTCGTTGCCTTTGAACCTGTACTTCAGATGTGCGGTGTTTTGTTTCCTCTCCTGCCTCTTGGCTTATCATCAATTCTAGCAGTGAATTTTGACATGTGCAAATTAATAATCATTCAGTCTAAATGAATACAGTGACCTCTGTGCCCACGTGACATACTAAAAGAAGAAGGATGCAGTGCTCATGAACTCGAGGAGTTCACAACTTAATGAGAAGCAAAAATGTGTGTGTGTGTGTGTGTGTGTGTGTGTGTGTTTCCACCTGTCCTTAATAGCTGTCAAGTTATAATAGTTTAATGTAATCACATGCATATGTATGTGATAGACTCCTGAGAATAATAGTTCATAGGAAAGCTGGGCAGGCAGCAAGGCAAAAAAAACTACAGGGACAAACAAAATCTTTCACCGTAGAAGTGCAGGGTGGAGAGGTGGCCTAGCAGTTAATTTGAAAAATGCCTTGATGTTTTAGGTAACCATAACCTGGAGATGAAGTGGAGCATAGGGTAGTTTGTTCCTATGAAGTCTAATGCAGCCTCTGAGGATAGTGATAGAAAAGTGCGGTTTTTAGATGAACCAGTTCTCAGGATCTTCTTCTCTGTTCTGAGCTGGCCAATGCACCAGGGGTACTACATTAGAGGATATTTTCAGTCTGAATAACATCTAGGAGAAGATGAACAGCACTGGGGAAGGGATGGGTAACAGGCATCTCATAAGAGTGATGACCAAAGACAACTAGCAGTACTGAATGCTGAGGAGGAAAGTCAGAGAAGATCAATTCACTTAATGTTTTAAGACATGTGCAGCAGAGAAGCTGAATCCTTATTCTGTGCTGTTTGAATGGGTGGAAAGTGTAGGCAGGCAAATATGTGGATAGGGTATGAAAAAGAACTTCCTAACAATTGCAACTGTTGCTGGAATTGCAAGGTTTGAGAAGCAGTGAGCTCAAGACTATTGGCCTTTCACCCGGGCCAAAAGGATGCTAAGCATTGAGGCTTTCTAAAGATGGATGTTTGTATTTGATCATTATGATGTACTTACCGTGCTGAGGTTCTCAAGATGTGCCAAATGACCATGAATGCAAATCCTGCTTCTATCATTTACATGATGTAACCTTGAAAAGGTTACTAAAACTTTCAAACCTGTACCCTCATTTCTAAAATGGGTTTTATATAATGACTGTACATACAGTGAAGTAAACACTCAAAGAAAGGTAGTCTGTTGCTCTAATCTCTTTAGAGCACCTGCTTCACCTTCTTGGCTTTAGTCTAAGAAGTGAACTTAATTAAGACTAGCTGGTGAAGTCCTGACGTAAGGCTCAGTTCACAGTCCCTTGGTGGTGTTAGGGTTCCATTTTTCAACTGAGTTTGAAGAGGCAGCTAGCAGTTGCAGAGTGTGGCAACAAGAAAGTGTCCGTCAACTTTGCTTACTTGTGGCCATAGATTTTGGAAAATGTTTGATTGTTGCATTTTAATAAAATACCTGATTATAATATACATATTGCCTTACCAAAAAAAAGTAGTAGTCATTTTAAAATAGTAATTTTAACAGCAATGATTACTAATATTTAAAGAGTTCTTCTTATGTGCCAGGCACTGTGCTAAGTGTTTTACAAAGTAAATGGTTAGATTCACTATCATTATTATTGTAACAGGTAGATTAAATGCATTATATTCTTTAAGTCTGAAACAACTTTATGAGTTAGTATTCCTACTTTATAAATAAGGAAACAGGTACCTAAAAGAAGTTGTTAATTCCACAAGGACATATCACTAATAAATGAAAGAAATAAAATTAGGATCTTTCAGCTGAACTGTCATTGTGCTACCTGACTCTAGAATCAGTCTCTCAACCTCTGTGTCTTTCATTCTCACACAAACCTAAGTTTTACAAATTGCTGTTTATTCTTATTATATACAACACACTCTGATTTTTTTCATTTTATGTAAAAGTATACAACTCAGATCTATTACATTGATTCCTATCTTATTAAGTGATTACAAATATATATATATGATTACAAATATATATATGTATTTGAGACAGAGTCTCAATCTGTTGCCCAGGCTGGAGTGCAGTGGCATGATCTCAACTCACGGCAACTTCTGCCTCCCAGGTTAAAATGATTCTTCTGCCTCAGCCTCCCTAGTAGCTGGGATTACAGGCACATCATACCACACTTGGTTTATTATTATATTTTTACTAGAGATGGGGTTTCACCATATTGGCCAGGTTGATCTTGAACTCCTGAACTCGTGATCCACCCGCCTCAGCCTCCCAAAGTACTAGGATTACAGGCGTGAGCCACTGCACCTGGCCACTAATTATAATTTTAAAACTAATGCACACTTGTGCTTTTTTGTTGTTGTTGTTGTTCCTGTGGGAATAGAAAGTTCTCTGTACCTTAGATGGATTACAGTTCTCACATATGTAAAAGAGTTTGCTTTGTAGTCTTTTGAGATGGTCCTGTGAAGCAGTGTCATTTTATAGTGGCAGAGGTTATAGTGAAAGAGAGGCACATTTTATGAATCACATTGTCCAAATAAATTACTGCTGTCATCTGAATGCAAAGAGATACATTGTTCCAAATCAGAGCTCTAAGTAACTTGAACATTTCCATCAGAGATTGTGAATTATTATGTAGTGGAAGCTAAATAGTTATAGTTTTTCATTTTGGAACAGCCATAACTGTCAGGTCCACATCATATGCCAAAGACAAGTTGTGCCACGGAAAATACAATGTGAGAGCCAGAAGACCACACAGATTCCATGAATGAGCCAGACTTCTTGGGAGGTCAGTAGTCAGACCTAGGCATTAAAGGAGCAGGTCTAATTTGTTTTAGTGATTTTTCCAGTCATATTCTTCAGATGGCTCCTAGCTACTGCTATGCCTGTTTATTTAAGTCGTGTTTGAAAACTATCTGGTCTGCTCAGAGCACAAGTTTGATAGCAGAAACAGAAGGAAGGGTTTCCAAAGACTGTTGGTCCTGAACAACTGTTACTTAGGAGTTTAATATTGGTTCTCTGCAGGAAACATGCAAATGACTGATTACCCACTAAAAATAAAGCCTTTTTATAGCTGATTTTAAAAATCCTATGTTGGCCATGTCTTTGAAACACTCTTTAATTACTTATGAATTAATATACTTCTGCCTCCTTTTCCTTGTTATTATTTCTTTCTATGAGAATAGTTATCTTGGTGGACTTTATTGATCTCTGCAACAAGATTTACCTTTTAGCATTTTCCGTGGCAGAACATTCTTGTGACTGGCTGCAGTTCAGGAATATTTCCCTTTCATTTGGTACACATTTGCCTAGTGATTATATGTGTCAGGTACTGGGAGGACAGAAGATGAATAAGACATCGCTGTCCTGTAAAACACTCATTCAATAGTCAGGCATAGAAAGAAAGCTGCAGAATTGTGTATTAAATGCCAAAATAAGGGTAGGTTATACATGTGGTGGTGAAATAAGTGCCTGTCTATTTTGGGATTAATGACTTCATAAAGAAGGAATTGTTCAATTTGTGTCTTAAAGTGCATGTATTGAGGAGTGGGGAGGTAGGCGGTTATTTCAGGAAGAACAATGCAAAGCACTTTGGAAACCTTCAGACAGTTCTGAGATACCCGGAATAGACAGGTGGCTGGAGCAGAGAGTGGAGGAAGATGAGTTTGGACAGAAGAGAGGAAAGATCCTGAAGATGTCTGTGTATGCCTACTAGAGACTGTCCAGGCCTGCCTGCTACCTTCTTTGAACCAATTCTGGATGCTGGTGCACCCATTGGATCAGGAACGGGCCAGCTTTTTCTGATTAAGGGCTCTTGAACTTCTGCTGGGAAGAACGGTTCTGACTGCTGCAGCTTCCACAATTGTTCTCAGACTTCCTTGGACTCTCTCATGGAGTCTGACCAGATGTTACACTTGATTCCTGACTGTGAGTGTCTGTTTTCATCTCTGGTCTCAGAGTCTGGCTCTTCAGCAGATGCATTTTGCAGGAGCTGAGGCTGAAAGTGCCATTGTGGTGCTGGTGTGAATCACTGCCCTCTCTGGGATATCTCTGCAGCAGAGCAAGGTTACAGAGCTACATCTGCTGCAGCTTTCTGTGAGTTGTGTAAAGATGGTATCAACCAGTGGGGAGCTTATATTTTCTTAGCTGGGATTCCTACTATTTTAATTAAATATTGCTTTTAGCAGCTCTTCCTGTTTCTACCCTCCTGGGACTAACTAGGTGTATTTTTTTTTTTCCTTGCAACTCATCATCACATGAAGGACATTGTTAATAGATGTGATAAATGAAAATAATTCTCTGCTGGATTCTTCCTGCACAGTCGGGAGTCAAAGCTCCATTGGAAGAAGAAACATCATTCACTCATTCAACAAATATTTGTTGTTCATGTGCTAAGTACAACAACTGTCAGGCACTCTGTAGGTGCTGGAGTCCATGTTGAGTAAGAGAGGAAGGATCCTCTCTGCCCTGGGGGATACTACAATCTGTCTAGTGGGGGACACAGTCATGAACCCCATAATTAAGATCACATTCAATGACATCTCCTCAGAAAGGCAGGACAGCACATGTGTGGCTACAGAGCATGCCCAGTATTTTGGGCAGGTAGCTGGTCAGAACCGACCTCAAAACCAAAAATTCCTCATGCCCTTTTTTTTGCAACCTCACATAGGTACCTGGAATTTCACTTCTGCTGATCTCAAAGTCCAGATAGTGAAGGGCAGAAGGGTGGATGTAGAATGGCCCCAGGATCTTCCTTTCTAGACACCTTTCCTCTTTTCTCTTTGCTGCTAACTTTTCCCTATTGTATGATCTAAATTGAGCCAAAAGCTATAAATATTGAGGGATACCTCCCTAATACCATCCTCATACATTTTTACTTCAGTGAGCCAGATTTCCTTTGGATACTGGATATGTTATCAGTGATGTACATACAATATAACTAGCATCAGAATCCTTCATTTGAGCCATTCACACAATTTTTTAAACAGTATGTTAATATAAGGTCAGAATATCTTTCATAGTATATTGAATTTTCACAGTAGTTCAGATTTCACACTATTGTTGCCCTCTTCCATGTTCCTAAAATAGTTGTTTCTGATTATATGCATGTTACCTGATTCACATTATGAGCAGTACTTAAATACATGTTCTTACAAGGGGGAAAAATTATGATTTTTCTTGCATCTTGAGGAAACTGCATATCAATTTGTTCTCAAATGTCTATAATTTGTTCTAAAACTAACATTGACCTCTATTGCTATTTACACAGCTATTATCACTAAACACATTTGAATATAGACATTTTTAAAAACTCTTCTAACTGCAACATAAAGGCAGCATGATAGCAACAGAGTAATCTTAGAACAGCCTTCTCTTTTCTCCTCTTCTTTTCCCTTCTAACTGATAGTCCACATCTATGCATTTAATGAATATTCAAGCTGAGTGTATATGCACACTGCATTCTGTTTTAAGGACTATAACTAGATGAGAATTCTTTTGTTTTCTTGTGAAAGCCTGGTCTAACACAGTGAGTTAGTATTTATTGATATCTTGTCAGTGCCTCTGGTGCTGTCGACAGAGCAAGTGGGCACATTTCATCACAATTACCAAACGAAGATGAATACAAGGAGGGATGTGTGTGTCAGAGGTTAGAGCCACTTAATGGGATGAAATGCGAATGAAAATTGGAGAACAATACAAGGAATCTGTAGAAGATGAGAACTGAGGAAACTCAATTAGAGAAAACCATACCCTTCCCCCCTTCTAGACCCTCATTTCTTTTTGCTATAGTAGTTGATTATTTGGTTGTAAATAGGAAAGCAAAGAGTTTATTGTTTCCATTATGAAGAAAAGGCAAGGTAATTTTGAGGATTTCACTCACGTGCCCTGATGCTTTTGTATATGGGTGTGTGTTTATACACATATGTACACGTATGTACACAATGTGAATATATACCTGTATATACACATACATATATAGGGCATGTATATATGCACACACACATTCTATATATGTATGCACTATATATGTGTACATATATACACATATGTGTACATATACATGTATACAGGATATGCATTTACATATACCCTATATATACACACATATACACACACCCTGTATATAGCGTGTTTGTGTATATATCCCCTATAACACACACACACTGTGTATGTGTTTGTGTGTGTGTATAACCCCTGTTACCGAATCAACCAAACCTAATTACTGTATCAAAGCATGACATTGGCCATGTGATTTTGTCAACACTGGTCAAAGGAAAAGGCGGTTGGGTGAGATTTAACCTAAAAGGATAAAAGAAAATAGACATTCTGTAGAGTACTTTTCCCATGGTAAGCTTTTATAAACTTGTCATCATAAATGTAGTTACAAATTTTTAGGTCACACAACATACATATTTGAAGGAGAAACAATAATACGAAACTTAGACCCCAGTCTGTCTTCCCTTACTTGTTTTGTGTTCTTCCATTACCTCAAACATGTTTTGCCAGGGAAGTAAATTTTGCTGTTTTGGTAAAAGTTGTCTCTGTATTATATGTGCAGTTATCTGTGCAACCCTAGTAAAAATGTTTTCTTGGTAAACACCAAGTCACCTGTGAAAGTCAGAGGGCATTCATCTACTTGAGAAAAGAATAAGTGAGCTATATGCTTTCATTATTTTATTGAGAAGTTACTAAAGGCTGTTGCTTTATATGGGGTAGCAAGTATGAGATTTGTATCAGGGTGGGTGTAGCTTTGCTTAAGTTTTTCAGATTTTGATCTGGAAGAAAAAGTATTCTTTTTGCCTTGGAGAAAAAGCTATCTGAAAAGGAAAATTTTCATACAGTTACAACATAAAAGGAGAGAAGTTCAGGTCCATTCATTTACATTTTTAAGAGTATATTTTGTCCTATCTGGCACTGCTCACAGAAGAGATACTTGGGCTTTTGAGAATACGTGGGTGTGGGCATATGCTCCAAGCATTTGTCCAAGTCATATCACCTTAGGGAACCTTTTTCCAAGTGTAACTTCTTGAAAGAGAAAAGGCTTTTCTAAGCGAAATTCAAATTCTCACTCCAAATGCTTAGAGACCCCAGACACTTTTTGTGCTGTGTTAAGAGACTTGGTATTAAATAAGTCTGAAAATTGGATTAAAGTATAGCTAATATCTGACAGCACATCCACCTGAAAATGTTCTTACTTGAAGGGCTGAAGGTTATGTTCTGACATTTTAAAAATTCCACAACACTTTTCAAGGCTAAACAATTAAAGGTTTTGTGGACAAATTTTAATTTAAATTATGCCTCATGCTAAACATTCTCAGCAGAATTTTTAGCACCGTCTTTCTAGCAACAGTGTTTTCTCTTACAAAACATCATAGAATTTCGTTTTTGAGTAAAATTATTAAAATACAAAAAGCAGTTTAAGGTTGTTAATTTATGAGATCAGTTATCTCTCTATATGATAAATTGTAGTATTTTAAAATTTTTATAGTTTTTTTCCTCAACAAATAATGC
The DNA here is from genome assembly GCA_963573385.1 of Cacajao melanocephalus. NCBI lineage: Eukaryota > Metazoa > Chordata > Mammalia > Primates > Pitheciidae > Cacajao > Cacajao melanocephalus. Next base: position 79,254 of record CAUYLG010062194.1, read on the forward strand.
AAATCTTATAACAATTTAATCAAAATGTGATCCAAAACTGCTGGTTAAAATATAATTGACACAGCCTTTCTGGAAGGCAGTTCCGTCAAATGCATTTAAAAATGTATATCTCCTTTGACCCATCAATTTTACTTTTGCAAATTTATCTGAAAAAATAATTGAAAAAAGATAGAGATACAAGGTTATTCATCTAAGCATGAGTTACAGTTGTGAACAATTTTAAAAATGACCTAATAAGTGGCCTAGCAGGAGTTGACTTCATTAAGTAAATGGTAAGTATCATGAGTATTTCAGCCAATATTTATTGAGCACCTTATGTGTATGTGCTAGACACTGTTCTAGGGTATATGGCAGTAATGAAGCAGAGAACATTCTTACACATAGTTTACATTTTAATATGTTAGTGGGCTAGTGGGCAAGTGGACATCTCACTACAGTCATTTAAAGTGAGTCATAGAACTAAAGTTATTAATGTGGAAAGATGTCCCATGTACAATGGTGAGGATCTATTGAGGGATGGTAAAAACTGCAGTTACTTTTGCACCTAAATACAATTAGAGATAAATATACTGCTTTGGGGTGAAAATAATACAGAACAAAGGCAGTACGACAAGGACATCAACAGTTATTATCTCTGGACCATGAGATAATGAACACTCTAAAAAACATTTTTGTTTCATATTTTCTTCTACAATTAAATGTTAATTTTTTAAATGCGGAGATTTACCTAGAAATTAGTTTGAATGCTCCAAAAGTTTCTGCTGTTCAAAAGATTGATCTATCATCTACCTATCTGCTTGTCTATGTACCTATCTCTGAAACAAGAATAGAAATAAACTTCAGCTTCCTTCATATAGCTGTGTCTTTTTTGTTGGCCATTATTGTCAGAAAATATTTCAGTATTTCTGTATATCTAATGAAATCCATCGGGCTGAAGCTTATGTCCATTTCTTCTTCTCAAGAAATAGAATCTAGTGACCACCCTCCATGTTACAACCTCCATGTTTTCAGTCACTTCATACAAGCCATGTATTGACTTTATTTCATAGATTCTCTGAGGGTGTTTTTTCCATTGCTCTAGGTTTCAACCTTCCTTTCTTTCTGTGTATATGAATCTGTGCCATTGTGCTGTATATGGTAGGCATGCAAATTAGCACACACCAAAGATTGAGGCTGGGAATCATGTAGGTTATAGGAGAGAAAAGAAGAATGCAAGCTGTACGTGTCATTCTCAGCTTGGTATTTATGTCTGCTTCCTGTCTTTAGGCTGTTGGTGCCTGGCGTCAACTATACAGACAAGAGATTTTGTATAGAGAACAGGTGTGCATTTGGAATCCTGTAAAAACTCATCCTGAAAAGTTTATCTTTAAAAAACAAGGAGCAAGTATGTGTTTTCTGAGCCTACAGAACATCATGGCGAAGGAGGCTTTTTAACATGCAGCTAAGTTTTAGAATTCCTGAGTCCCAAACAGACAAGGAGAGCTGTCCATTTTCATTAACTCCAAATAAAAGCTTGAATTCAGCCTGAAGCCCTTTGCCTTACTTAATCTTCCTTGCAGCTCTCCAGCTTATAGCCTTGAGAAGTAACAGGCAATGAAGGCGGCTTGTGTTTTAGTACATAATTGCTCTCAACAACTGTGTTGTGGGTTTTTCTTCTCCTTCTGCAAAGATGAAAGATGCCTAATCAATGGGCATCCTCATGAGGAGGAGGGAGCAGAGTAGGACAAAAGTGTCCAGGGCGGATGCAAATCTGTGGATGAGAGCCCACCTAGAGTGCCTTGCTGGTACTTTATCTTGGGGCCTGGAGACACTGATTCTGACAGCCTGCAGTGTGTGTGTACCTGTAGCCAGGGCAGCATTTAAGTGCATGATAAAATCAGCTGATGTCTTCATCAAACTATGTTTTTGCTTCTAGGGTTAAGGATATTATCATGACTCCATTTGCATTCTACGTAGCAAACAGAAAACCCAAAACTGGGCATAATTTTAAGAAAATTGTCTTATTGCTTCAGATAATTCACAGATGGAGAGTTGAATTCCAGAGTCTGTTAATTATCAGTTATTCATATACATTAGAGAAGTCTGAAATTGACTATAAGCTCATTCTGTCCACATTTTATTTTGTCTGGTGATCACAGAGTAACAAAATATCTGGCAGACTCATTGTTTGATGTTTATTTGTTTTCAAATGTATTTATTCATAGAGGGAGCTTCTCTTTAAAGAACCAGACTTTCCAACCTGTCTAAATTTACCAAATGTTATGATATTATCCTTCATTTACTTATTCCACATTTTTATAGTGTTCTACTTTCTAGCTACCATCATAGGATAGAGAAAAGCAAGACAAAATATTTCTTACTGGCTTACAGGATGGTAGGGGGACAGAAATAAAGTGGTAAGATAAAAGGCAGAAGGGGTCAGCCCCCATCCTGGATGGCTGGCTGGTTAAGAGTGCTCTTTGAATCCTCCTTGAGAAGTGAGGAGCAGAGGAGGCCGTATGGGGAGATGGACTGAAGGAGCAACCTGGGCGGATATGCAGGAAAGCGAAGGAGTGACAGAGATTAAAGGAAGAGTCAGTCCTCCAATTCACCTAGTCTCAGAACAATCCAACGTCGGAAAACCTTCAGAGAACATGTAAAATTGAATTCAAAACAATACATTGCAGCAACTTTTAGAAATTGAGAGAAGTAATAGAATCATTTAATTTCCTGTTACCAAAGAGCCTTCTTTTTCATGATGATGGACACGTAGATGGATCAGCAGCATACCTCATGTGTTGAAAAGAGTGTGTGACTTCTTTTCAGTGGACCACATTCCAGGCCTGACTTTGCCACTTGATTAGCTGGGCAGTTCACTTAAAATCCCCAATTTAAAAAGTGTATTAAAGTGTACATTTAAGTATGTTATATCTTAATATGTGACATATAAAGTATGTAAAAATATCAGAATCCACGTGATCTTGACAGAGGCAAGCATGGGTATGCATATATAATACAAAGAAAGTTGCCAAAAGACAAAATCACAACATATTTAAAGATCTTACCTGGTTTTTATTTGTGGTTCTAGAATCAGACAACACCTCATTCTCTAAAATAGAATGGGTGCTCTGATGAGCTGAGCAGAGGAGGGTGGCCTTATAGATAGAAAAGGGCTAACGAGAACAGAAACGAAACAAAAGCAAATTGGTTGTTTCAAAGTGACTTTCCTAATAAAGGTTGAAGCAAAGGGGACTTTCTTATCATGCTAGCTAAAGCTGTCTTGTTTGGGGATTTGACTATTTAATGAGTGTGTGTATATATATATCTCCTGATTTCTTGGAAGGTCAGATAAACAACTTGGTATTGGCTTGGTGGCGTGGAACTATGGAACTTTAGCATAAGATCAAATCAAAATGGAGTCTCTTTTGGGGCTGGTGCAGGAACCCAGTCCAAACCTATGGCCTTCTGCAAATGGTGTTTAACACACTAAAATGTATTTGAAGCATTATAAACATCTACGTTAAGATTATCTCTACCTACAATTTCTCTACTAATCTCTGTTCATGCCATTTCAGTTTGTTTCCGCTGTGTCATATAGTTCAGACTGACAGCAATTACAGATATGACTATGGGAGTGAGTGGAGTGACCCTGGTTGGGCCTATGAGGATAAAATGCCCATTCTTCCTTAACTGTTACCACACGCTGTGCAGAACAATGATTCCTGTGAAGGCATTAAGAACTTTATACAGGTCCATGGATGAATAGAACAAGAAAGAAAAAGAGTATCCGTGTGATCTTGATAGAGGCAAGCATGGGCTGGCTAAAAGTGGTTATGGAGCCCATGAAAGAATTTTGTGTGCTCTCAGAAATGAATCTAGTTTAAAGAGTTTGATTCTTGAAGAAATAAGCAGTTTTAAAATGCACTGAAACGTTAACATTAGGAGAGATTAGGTAAAGAGGGCAGGAAACTCTCTCTATATTTCTTTGTACCTTCCTATAAATTTATAATTTCACAATAAGAAGCTAAAAAATCTTTAATGCACTGAAGGTTGAGGGTTTATATTTTCGGTGATTAGAAATAAGCATTAAATGTAGCATACACAAGCAAACAGACTCTGTTAGGAATATCTACAGCAAATATGCCATCAAGGTATTTTTTTAAGATTGTTTTTAACAGCCTCAGAGTCTAATATTAAATTATCCCAGCAGGGTGATTTTTACCATGTTATAAACACATGACCCCGCAAAGCATTCTCTGATCCATATGCTGATAGTTGTTTGGAGCTGTTGTGAGTGTTTGGGTATCATTCTTTTGGGGCAAGACGTCATTTGAGACTTGGCATGTGGCATATGGGGATATGGCTGGAAAGTAGATAAGATGAATAACCCACCATGGAATATTTATTTAATTATGAACAGCTTCATATATTTCCCTTTTCATCTCAAATATTTTGGACTGATTCAGTGATCACAATGTACACATTTTTTCTAATACTTGTTTGTGAGTAAAAAAGAATATAATAAATGTGTTTTATGCTGGAATTAAATAATAGAAGTTCAATCTGTGCATAGTTCTGCGAAAAAAACACATAAATAAATAAATAAATGCTTTCTGTGTCTCTACTTATTCAATTAAATAATAAGATGCCCAGAGAATTCTGGGCTGCCACTGCCTTCATTAGACAGAAAATTAAGATAAAAATAGAAAAGAACAATTGTATAAATGTAAGCATACCTCAAAAACAAAGAGCATAAGAAATTCCAATTACATTTCTAGTAAATTTTTTAAATAACATTTTTATAAACATCAGGATAAAATTTGAGCATCTCAGCCTAATCCACTTTGAACATTTCAGTGATAGGTAAAAACATAAGGGATAGGATGTATTGCTGTCTGGGATATTCAGTCGGGTCCTTTCCACCGAGCGGCACTACCTGAAACATGCTAGAAGCTCATTGAAGATGGTTTATTGTTTAAATGAGGTTTTCTTAATCACTCATTTCTGCCTTGACTCAGCATGTACTTGTGAATGGACACAGGTCATACTCTATTGAATCAGAGACAGAGATCAGAATGGAGAAAGAACCTATACGGCACACGAGGAAGGAATTTTTAGACTGGAGAAGAAAAGCCAGCAAAGAGATGGTTATCTTCTGATCCTCGAAAGGGCTGTCATGGAAGAAACATTGTTTACAAAGTTGTTCTGTTTTATTCTGGAATGGGAATGGAAATACAGGTAGAAATGGCACTTGAAATTACAGAGACCAAATTTTTGCTTCAGTGTGAAGAACTTTGTATTAGCTTAAAACTGCCCAGTAAATAGTAAGGGTTCTGTGTCAGGGATGTTGTGGAAGGGATGCTTTCATTAGAAAAATTGCATCTAGTGTTCTTTGAGGTCTCTTCCAGGTCTGACGGAGGTCGATGTATCCCTTCATTGATATAATCTAGCCTATTGCTGAATCAGTGTTGTGGACACATATTTACGGAGTGCCTACTCTAGGCCAGGTAACTGGAAACTCTGCCATTATAGAACCCACTATAAACAGGAAGATGGAAAGAGACCCCTTTCTGGAGATGAATACTCTAGGACTGTGTTGGGTAATGGGTTATGAATATGTAGCAGACATTTATATTCTGCCTACCTTTATAAATCAAAACAAACTCTCTTTGAAGAGAGTACTGCTTTTTAAAAATATTTATATTCTACAAAGATATACCAAGATGGATCAAGAAGTATCTTTTTATGATTTCTACATTCAGTATGAAAAACATGAGTAAGAAAGTATAATATTGATTAAATATTGTTTGCTCAATTAATGACACTTCTCTATCAGAGGGGAAACATGTCTTTCGATACAAAACTGTATCTAGGTTTGGTATAAATATTGATTACATAGACAATATAGCTTTTGTTAATAGCTAGTCTTGAGTCTGACAAACTGAAGTTTGAGAAGACAATTTTATATTTACTGAATGAGTGATCACTGGCAAGTCACTTAACCTGTGTCTGTTTCCTTATCAGTCATATGAAGATAAATACAGTAACTACCTCATGAGCACTTGCAGTAATAAATATTAGTTGAATGAATGAGGGACTGTAAAGAATTAATGTAGACTGAATTTATTGTACCTGTCAAAATACCAGGTGCACAGTGATTAAATAGTGATATGTATGGAAATCATGATAGTGATGATAGTGGTAATACTGTCTGTGTTTGAAGGTGATATAATCATCTATGTAGAAAACTATATGGAATTTTTAAAAACTTGGTTAGAAGACTAAACCAGGGAGAAGTCGAATTTCTGAATGGACCAATAACAAGTTCTGAAATAGAGGCAGTAATTAATAGCCACCAACCAAAAAAATCCCAAGACCAGACAGATTCACAGCTGAATTCTACCAAAGGTACAAAGAGGAGCTGATACCATTCCTTCTGAAGCTATGTCAAACAATAGAAAAAGGAGTACTCCTCCCTAACTCATTTTATGAGGCCAGAATCATCCTGATACCAAAACCTGGCAGAGACGCAACATGAAAAGAAAATTACAGGCCAATATTCCCTATTAACATTCATGCGAAAATCTTTAGTACTGGTAAACCAAATTCAGCAGCACATCAAAAAGTTTATCTAACACAATCAAGTTGGCTTCATCCCTGGGATGCAAGGCTGGTTCAACATATGTAAAAATCGTAATTTATTACATAAACAGAACCAATGACAACAATCACATGATTATCTTAATAGATGTAGAAAAGACCTTCAATAAAATTTAACATCTCTTCATGCTAAAAACTCTCAATAAACTAGGTATTGATGGAATGTATCTCAAAATAACAAGAGCTATTGATGACAGACACACAACCAGTATCGTACTGAATGGGCAAAAGCTAGAAGCATTGCCTTTGAAAACCAGCACAAGGCAAGGATGCCCTCTCTTACCACTCCTATTCAACATAGAATTGGAAGTTCTGGCCAGGCAATTAGGTGAGAAATAGAAATAAAGGGTATTCAAATAGGTAGGGAGGAAGTCAACTTGCCTCTGTTTGCAGGAGCCTGATTGTATATATAGAAAACCCCATTGTCTCAGTTCAAAATCTCCATAAGCTGATAGCAGGTTCAGCAAAGTGTCGGGATACAAAATCAATGTGCAAAAATTGCAAGCATTATATACACCAATAACAGACAAACAGCCAAATCATGAGTGAACTCCCATTTACAATTGCTACAAACAGAATAAAATACCTGGGAATGCAACCTACAAGGAATGTGAAGGACCTCTTCAAGGAGAACTGCAAACCGCTGCTCAAGGAAATAAGAGAGGACACAAACAAATGGAAAAACATTGCATAGTCATGGAAAGGAAGAATCAATATCGTGAAAGTGGCCATACTGCCCAAAGTAATTTATACATTCAATGCTATCCCCATCAAACTACCACTGAGTTTCTTCACGGACTTAGAAAAAACTACTTTAAATTTCATATAGAACCAGAAAAGAGCCCATATAGCAAAGACAATTCTAAGCAAAAAGAACAAAGCAGGAGCCATCAGGCTACCTCACTTATACAAGGCTACAGTAACCAGAACAGAATGGTACTCATACTAAAGCAGATAAATAGACCAATGGAACAGAACAGAGGCCTCAGAAATAACACCACACATCTACAAACATTTGATTTTTGACAAATCTGACAAAAACAAGCAATGGGGAAAGGATTCCCTATTTAATAGATGGTGTTGGGAAAACTGGTTAGCCATATGCAGAAAACTGAAACTAGACCCCTTCCTTACACCTTGTACAAAAATTAACTCAAGATGGGTTAAAGACTTAAATGTAAGACCTAAAACCGTAAAAACCCTAGAAGAAAACCTAGGCAATACCATTTCGGACATAGGCATGGGCAAAGACTTCATGACTAAAACACCAAAAGCAGTGGCAACAAAACCCAAAATTGACAAATGGGATCTAATTAAATTAAAGAGCTTCTGCACAGCAAAAGAAACTATCGTTAGAGTGAACAGGCAACCTACAAAATGGGAGAAAATTTTTGCAATCTATCCATCTGACAAAGGGCTAATATCCTGAATCTACAAGGAATTTAAACAAATTTACAAGAAAAAAACAAACCCATCAAAAACTGGGTGAAGGATATGAACAGACACTTCTCAAAAGAAGACATTTATGTGGCCAAAAAACATGGAAAAAGGCTCATCATCACTGGTCATTAGAGAAATGCAAATCAAAACCATAATGAGATACCATCTCATGCCAGTTAGAATGGTGATCATTAAAAAGTCAGGAAACAACAGATGCTGGAGAGGATGTGGAGAAATGGGAACACTTTTACACTATTGGTGGGAAGGTAAATTATTTTAATCATTGTGGAAGACAGTGTGGCAATTCTTCAAGGATCTAGAACCAGAAATACCATTTGACTCAGCAATCCTATTACTGGGCTTATGTTCAAAGGATTATAAATCACTGTGGCTGTATTCATAACAGCAAAGACTTGGAACCAACCCAAATGCCCATCAATGATAGACTGAATAAAGAAAATGTGGCACATATACACCATGGAATACTATGCAGCCATAAAAAAGGATGAGTCCATGTCCTTTGCAGGGACATGGATGAAGCTGGAAACCATCATTGTCAGCAAACTAACAGGAACAGAAAACCAAACACACATGTTTTCACCCATAGGTGGGAGTTGAACAATGAGAACACATGGACACAGGGAGGGGAAACATCACACACCAGGGCCTGTCAGTGGGTAGGGGGATAGGAAAAGGATAACCTTAGGAGAAATACCTAATGTAGATGATGGGTTGATGGGTGCAGCAAACCACCATGGCAGGTGTACACCTAAGTAACAAACTTGCACATTCTGCACATGTATCCCAGACCTTAAAGTAATTAAACAAAAAATTGGTTAGAACTAATAAGTGAGCTTAACAATGTTGTAGGATACACCATTAACATAAAAAAACAACTGTAACTTATACACTAAAAATACACTATTGACATTAAAATAATATATTTTATAATACATCAAAAACGTGAACTGTTCAGGGGTAAATTTGACAAAAGATATGTAAGTTCTGTATGCTGAAACTATAAAGCATTCCTTAGAGAAATGAAGACAAAGATAAATACCACTTTCATGGATCAATAGACACAAAGCTGTCAAGATGCCAGTTTATTTTTTAAGGCAACTTTATACGTTTATTTGATGTATTTGACGATCAATGATTAGTTCTAATCCACATTGACTGTCTGTAGATTTTTGAAAGTGGTAACAGGTACATAGGTAACCAAAGTGTAGAGCTAATTGGGTGAATCTTCATCATCATTATATTTTCTGGACAACTGCACACGGATTCGGTATGGGACATTCCTTATTCCTTTGGCCCAGACAGCTTTGTTGAGCCTGGTATCAATGTGCACATCTGGAGTTCCCATTTCCTTCATGGCAAATTTCAGAATCTCTTTAAGTGCCCGAGGGTCACGCTTCTTGAAGCCCAATCCATGGATGCACTTGTGAATGTTGATGGCGTATTCTCAGGTAACCACCTCGTTGATGGCAGAATGGCCCTTTTTTTTCTCGCCACCTTTCTTTGCGGGAGCTATTCTGTCAGGTCCGAGTTGGAAAGCAAGATTCCAGTTCTTATCAAATTGATTTAGAGGGTAAATCTGTTCCCAATCAAAATACTAGTGGGTTTCCTAAGTGTCTTAAGTATTTTAAAGATGATTCTACAATTTATATAGAAAGGCAAAGCACCTGAGTTAGCCCAAACAATTGTGAAAAGAGCAAAGTTGGAAGACTTATACTTTCTGATTTAAAGACTTATATAGCTACATTAATCAAGACAATGTGATATTGGCATAAAGGGAGACAAATAGATTAATGGGACAGAACAGGGAGTCCAGAAATAGACCCATACATATGACAATTGATTTTTGACACAGGTGCAAAGGCAGTTCAGTAGAGAAAAAACAGTCTTTTCAACACATGGTCTGGAACAATGAACATCTACATACAAAAATAATGAAATTAGATCCATATCTTACACCATCAAGAAAACTCAAAATGGACCATAGATATAAATACAACACCTAAGACTATTAGACCAGAAGAAAATATAAGACAAAACTTTTATGACTTTGGATTAGGCAAGTATTTATAAGATACAATACCAAAACATGACCTATAAAAGAAAAATTGATAAATTGGATATCAAAATATAAGATTTCTGCTCTTCAAACATTACTACTATAAGCATGAAAACACAAGCCATAGACTGGGGGAAAAGTTAGCAAATCACTTATCTGATAAAGGACTTTTATCCAGAATATTCAGAGAACTCTTGAAACTCGAAAACAAACCACGCAAATTTAAAAATAGGTAAAACATTTCAACACTTAACCTATGATAACTTTTTTATCTTAAAGAAGATAGGTGGAAAATAAGCACTTTGAAAGATCCTTAACATGAGGAAGATGTAAATGAAAACTACAATGAGATAGCATTGCATACCAATTAGAACATCTAAATATGAGATACTGAGGCATGTCATGTCAGCCACAGCAAGGATGTGGAGCAACTGGAACTCTCCACAGTCACTGCCAGTGGGAATGTGAAATGGTGCGAATACACACCTATCCTGTGATGTAGTTATTCTACCCCTAAGTTATCACTCAAGAGTAATGAATGAAAGTATATTTCCATACAAAACTTGTAGATGCATATTCTTAGCAGCTTTATTTGTAATAGCTAAAAACCGAAAGCAACTCAAATTTTCACCAATAGGTCAATGGTTACACCACACAATGGAATATTGTGTGGTACACCCACACAATGGAATATTACTAAGAAATGAGAAGGAATAAACTATTGTTATATACAAAATGACATGCATCAGTCTCAAAGTAATTATTCTGAGTGAAAGAAAACAGAAAAACAGTACATACTACATGATTTAAGTTCTATAAAATTCTAGAAAATGCAAAGTAATTTACAGTGACAGAAAGGTAATCTGTGGTTACCTGGGGTAGAAAGAGTTGGGAGCAAGGGATTGAAAATATTAAAGAGGCTACTTTGGGGGATTGTGGATATGTTTGCTATTTTGATTGTGGTGATGGTTTCATGAAAATCAAAACTTACCAAATGTTTGCTTTAGATATATGTAGTTTATAATACTACAAATACCTCAATTAAAAAATACAATGCATTGTAATTGTCACAATGTTAAAAGCATTCAAGATATGATTTTGGCATTCCATGGTCAATCTTGAAATTGAGTTTTTAATTAATAAAAGAGGTCATGTGGATTTACATTCTTAGTTGTGACCATGCTGACCATCATTAGCTATAAGAGGATAGAAGGTGTGAAGGAATGCTATCACTGGACATCACTGGTGTTAATATGATTCATTTTGAGCCTTGGAAGAAACTCATAATAATTAACACATTTCGACTCACTCCTTTTATTTTGTCCTCAAATTTCTGGATCATGAAATTGACATCTGAACATTGTGTTCCGAGATATTCATTCACACTTCTAGTTACTTGGTAAATATAGCCATAGACATCTTTTATATTAACAAGAGAATTCTAATTTTTAAGGAAAATGTCTGATCCTTCATTAAGAGTAAAATAGGGTAAAATCCCACCCATGTATTTTAATTTGTATTAGTGAATACATTTCATCTAAGGACTTCTCAAAATCCTTTAATGTCCAAAGGCTGTAATATACCATCTTCCTGTTTGAAAAGTAGAAGAAAATAAATAATTTAGTGACTTCCAGGAATCACAAAGCAATTCTGTGACTGCGAATTTCTATATGTATGTGCTTTGGGTCAGCGGGGGAGGTGTGTGTGTGTCACAAAGACTGTGTGAGAATAGCACATGGCCAGAGGACAAAAAACATCTAGCATGACAGTTCATCCCCAACTTCTCACCTTTCAAGATTATCCCCTGCCATAGGGTTGATTACCATCTAGAATGCTTATGATATTGCTTTTGGTTCACAAAGATTTAACACCTACTCACATCTGCTATGCCACATACATTTTGCCAGACTCTTGGTATATGTTTAATGATTACCACAACACTGAGAGATTAGTGTGGAAGCTAGATTTGCTTGGGTTGAACATCTTTTCTCTGGTCAATTGGGTAGAAAAATAAAGGATTCCAGATTTGAAACTGGGTTATTCAAGGCAGACAGTCTAGGGTTTTTCTACATTTAGCTATAGAGCCTTGAACAAGTTACCAGCATGGTACCCTTATCTTTAAAAGATAATTATAAAATTTATATTATAGAGAGGTTGAGTTCAGGTCTCATAGCACATTATGGATCCTCAGTAACTGCTATTTCCCCCACCTCCCACCCCTTTCTGGTTCTAGAGTCATTGCTCTTCCTAGTATATCGCTCTAAATCAGATTAGCCCCTCAGTACAGATCTCCTTAATAAAGATCTGTGTTCTCCACAGGACTAGGAGTCTTTTAAGGGTGGAGACCGTCTCATTATCTCTGTTCCTCCAATGGTAGCACAGGGTCTAGTGGATGCCTGTGAATTGAATGGACAGGTCTCATGGAGTGGTGAAGAGATGCCTTGTGGAGCCTTCAGAGCATTTTTTTTGCAACCTATATCCCTCACTCTAGCTCACACCTGTCTACTCTTGGTTTCCATTCCAGAGACTGCTTAGTTCCCTGTTACTTATCCATTCTCTGACTTGCAGAGCTCCAGTTTACCTGGGTGGCAGCTCATGGCGCTGACTGCTTGGAGAGTTCTACAAAACTGTGATGTGCTGGTGTCCTGTACTCACCAGATGTGCTCACACCTGGCCAGGTCTCCAGCTCTCATGACATTAAGTCCTGTTGAACATTAAGTTATTAATGTCATGTTGACAATTGACTCTGTCTGACAGGCCAAAATGTGTGGGCCTTTATCAACTAAGATGAACCCTAAGGTTAAAATAACAGTTACCTCTGGGTTGAAGGTTCGGGGCCCAGCTAGCATGGCAGATTTCTAAATTCCTACAGGAAAAACCACACTCTCACTAAACTCTCTGACAATAAGAGCTGCCAGGCAAATTGTCCTAACTTTGATTTACAACCCAGACCACTAAAACTCTGGTTGGACTAAGGACTTGTTTCACAAACATTCCTTTCTGATAAGCTACTGCAGACCTAAGCCAGTATCAGCCAGCTTATGAAGTCTGTGCACAAACTGTTTTTGTGTCCTATGGTTCATCTTTTGATGTAAAGAGCCAAATTCCACCTCATTTTAATGCTAAAATACTGCTTCAAAGTGAAGATAGGATGTATGTTGCATGTACATTTGTCCGTTGCAAATATGCTCACCTCTTCTCATAAATATGTATGATATTTCTTCCAAATCCACTGAATATGTATGACTGCATTGTGTGTCTATGGGCCCTTTGAGGCAGAAAACCAACCTGGCCTTCCCTTCTTGGAAAAGACAGCACCTTCAGCACATGCCAGACACTATCTCTTCTCAGTTTGCAAACCAATATTGATTGCCAATAAAGTTCTCCTTTCCACTATTTAGTCATCCTGTAGTCTTTCAGACAGCAGTGTCAACCCAGTTTATAAAGCTATCTTTATTCATTCAATCAATGAACACACATCACTGTGTTTATAATAGTTTTGTTGTTGTTGTTGTTGTTGTTGTTATTTCTACTTCTCGTTTTCTTCCTATTCTACTATCTAGTATCTATTCCTGTAATGACAGATTGGCGTTTCTTTTCTAACTACTAGGTATCAGCCATATTCTACAGGAACCCATTGTTTTACATATTTCCATTGAGAATATTTAAGATTATCTTTTGTCCCATGGCCTACCACTATGCAGAGTTCTTTGATGGAAAATGTTAGAGCTGAAATTTCAACATCAATTAGGTTATCACCCTTTAAGTATTTTATCTGCCCTGAGTTTGAGGAAACTGAGTATTCCATCCTGTTTCTGGATAGATGCCCTCCTCCCTCCCAGTTGCTGTATTTGGCAGTTTGCTTATGCAGGGTCTATAGACTAAGTTATATGCCTAATTTAGACAAAAGTTCAACAGGAATACAGAGGATAGAAAATTCAGGGCAGAACTGGAGAACTGTTTCTTGACTCCTTTCACAATGTCTTTTATAGTATAAGGATTTACATGAATTTCATGCTTTCTATGAGCCTCTTGACTACTTTTACAGTTTTTATAGACTGAGCCCAGAGTTTTTCCATCATGATAGGCTCGTGATCCTGCCCTTGTGGTAAGTTTCTGTAGCCTGGTGATTGGGTAAGGGTTGTAAAGATAGACAAGAGCACTGTGTTTTCTCTGGCTTTTCAGGCAGCCATGTGATTTCCTGGTTGGTGCTTATTTCAACCATGAAATGGGAAAGATTGGGCATTTTTTGCTCCTAATTTAAAATGATTGTCCATGAGCATGTCTCAGAGCAGCTCAGAGTTCATTAGGGCCCCCTATAGAGTTCTAAAGGGGAATGGAACTCATTCAGAACGTGTGTTGACATGACTTCTTCTCTGATTATTGTGGAATAACTGTAACATTTGATTTTCAGAGAAAGAGTGTGAAGGAGGGTTATATCTTTGCAGGCAAAATACTTTTCACTCTAACAGGCAAAAAAAAATTTTTTTGAAAAGGTTTTCTTCCTTTTGTAAATGAACAGATAAAATAATTTACCCTAGGAGAACTTTTTATTGCATAAGAAGTCAATTCAATATCAGGTCAAATGGAGATACTGACGTGATGCTACACTGATTTGCCATGGAACTTGGGAAGTGCTTTGACCCCTGACCCACTCTCTTCTCATTCCCCTATGTCATCTCTTCTGTGTGTGTGTGTGCGCGCGCGCACGCATGCGCGCGCATATGTGTTTCAGAAATATCTATTTCCAAAATTCAAATAAACTATTTGTGAATGTAATTATACTCTATAAACAGAACTCCTTAATATGGTCTTACAAAAAATCATTTTCTTATGTAAAGACCGACATCTTAATTTAATCTTATGTTATGGATTTGGCTGTTTTTCATATGCCAAGGTTATTTAGTGCAGTCCTTTGGAATTTGGGATTATTGAGTCAATGTCTTTCCTTTTGCTGTGGCAGTCACACTGTCTCTTTTTTCTCTTAGGGGTCATCACTGCCGCAGACATTCTTGATCGGGAGACAACAGGGTCATACTGGCTGACAGTGTATGCCACAGACAGGGGTGTTGTTCCACTCTACTCCACCATCGAGGTCTACATTGAAGTTGAAGATGTGAACGACAATGCCCCACTGACGTCAGAACCTATATATTATCCTGTTGTCATGGAAAACTCTCCAAAGGATGTATCTGTCATTCAGATCCAAGCTGAAGATCCTGACTCCAGTTCCAATGAAAAACTGACATACAGGATTACAAGTGGAAATCCTCAGAATTTTTTTGCCATCAATATCAAAACAGGTAAGGGAACGCTTATGACTTCTTTTTAGTTTGTAGTCCGGCTTTGAAATTCATCAGCCTGACACTTGCTGTACTCATTTACCTTATTTTCCAAAGAGTAGCATCTTCCTTTCTGAGAATAGTTTCTGAAAAGGTGAGTGTTACTTCTGTCCATTTGGTATGTTTTAATTTCACTTGACACTGAGTGGGACTGAGGTAATCAAAATCAGAAGTTTTCACAGAAGGCCTTAGATTTGCTTTACTCATACTAACAAAATGTGGTTCCCAGGTCTCTCAGAGAGCCAGCTGCTTCCTCCTCTTTCTTGGAAAACAGTAACCTGGACTCTGCTGGATTCTATTAGCAAACTGGCTTTGTGATGTTTCTACCTTTAGACATTTCTCCCTTGTTGATCTCGTTAAAGCTTTCACCTTAAACTCCAGACGTTTTTGTGATTCCTGTACTACCCATCAAGGAAGCGACCATGTTTAAGAGAACTTCCAGTGTCTCCATTTTTACATAAAATATATATAACTTCAGTTTTCTGGACTTTTGCTGAAAACGTTTTTAGAGAGTGTAAGGAAAACTTAATTTGTTGAGTAAGGATAAGAAAGGCCTAAGGATCAGTATCGGGTGTGCATTTGGCTGAATGCATTCTGAGACAGGTATGTACCTTGGAAAAGTTCTTTGCAGATCTGAGAGGTTCATTGTTTTCTTGTGATTTGCCTCTTTTAGGTCTGAACAAAGGAGTAAAATAGTGAGAGTAGTGATGGCTAGGGTTTTAATTCATTGAAATTTAGAATAATTGAAATTCATTTCACCCTGGGCAAGTGAGTTGATACTGGTCAAACAGTTAGACTGAGTTGAGATTTGTTGGTGTGGACAACTCAGCTCTCCTAATGAACTACTAATCTAGTTGATGGTTGTTTCTCCTATCTATGTTTGTTAAACAGAAACATGTAGCTGACCTCAACTATTTTATATATGTCAGATTCCCATTATCATAATGAAGGGGAATGCCAGGGTTTAAGGAAAAAAAAACTATTGATTTTCTCTAATAATGAGTGGATCCATCATTGTGTTAAGCAGAGTTTTGCATTCTAACAGTGTTGAATCAGGATTTGACTTATATTTTATTGTAAGACAAAGAAAGTACTAACTATCAATATCTGTTGAGGCCTGCTTGTACTTGTAGGAGAGGACTCAGTTTTGAAGCCTTGGTCCAACCTTTCAGAGCCCCATTAATTGGACAAAATTCTCCATGCATCCGAGTAACGGGCCCCCAACTGTCCTGGGAAGCCTTCCTGATTTACTTCTTGGTATGGTAAAGAGCTCCTTAGAACATAGCCACAGAGAAATGAATTCAATCGCTTTGTAAATTAAAGAGTGAGGGTTGGGGTGGAAGGAGAGAGAGAACAAAGAAAAAAAATGTCCTAGTAAAGAAGTTGAGGCCACAAACATCTTGGTATTTCACAACCCAGTTGAGTCTGAAATACCCTAGTCAGACTCTGCCTATTCCATCTTGATCCCATTGCTACTTGTGTCATTAATGGTGAGCCCGGCACCCTTTAAAAAAAAAAAAGTTAAAAAGCAAAAGAGAAGGCTCCACTTTTCTCTTCCTTTACTTAGGATGGAATAGAAAGAGTAACTGTCACAGGGAAGAGAGAAGAATTTGGGTTGAATGTGAAGTTCAGAGAAGAACATGTGCATTCATGTAACTAAAGCTTTCTTTTATACACCTTGTAGAAGTTTGCACATGATTTTTCAGAAAGCCCTATATTATCACAATTTGGCCTACATTGCTAATAAGAGCCTTAAGCATGTTCATAATTTCTCTGTTCTTACCATAGATTTTTAAAAAGCATTTTTGCCAGAATGATATTTTTGTCTAACTGATCTAATTGTCTAAAAGAAATACACAGCATACCTTGTAATTTCCAGACACATGACAAGAAAATATTGGGTTTTATTTATCCATTTATTCAATCACCAACCATTTATTGTACCTATTTTCAAGTAAGATCTAATCAAGAGGGTTATAAACTTAAGATATGGTCCAAGCCTTTAGAGACCCAAACTTATATGAAATTAACACATACTTATGATATTGTGGAAGAGTTCAATAAATGGTTGTAGTAGGGGAACTTCACTCAATATAGGGTTGGTGGGAGTGATATAGGGAGGTCTTCATGGAGGAAGTCACATTTGGGGTTAAAAGTCCTGAGTTTCAAATGCTTGCTCTGTGCTTTCTAACTCGGGAATACCATAGACCTTATGTCTATGGTGTTTCCCAATACGGTGGAGAAAACAGACTGTATTGGACATTTTTACCAGCTTCATGACCTTCAGCACATTATTGAACCTCTCTGAACTGTAGTTTTTAGTGAGTAAAGATAGTTGCAAGCAATATAGGAGTCCTCACCTGAAATCCTTTGCACCGTCTCTGGTGCATTGAAATCGCACAGCAAAAGTTGATACCCCATCCTAACTGCTTTCCTGTAGTTTCAGTCATTTAATCTCTTTGGACCTCACTTGCTTATCTGGAAAATGAGAATGGCCTTGCTTACTCTGCAAGGGTTGCTCATGAAATCTGGATGTCATCATGATGTGTTTGAAGGCTGTTGGTAAACTACGAAGCTCTGTAAGAGTCATGTTATGCCTATTTCTAATGAGATTCACAGAACTCCAAGCCTGGTGAAATTCTTGTTAAAGGCGTTGCTCTGAGTATCATGCTGCCTAGCAGGCAGCCTTCAGCCAGCTCGGGGAACTCTCTAATAGAAGCCTTAATTTTTGGCATTTCTTCCTAACTCTCTAAAGTGATGTGACTGAAATAGATACATCAATATAACATTTTTCAGCTGGGTGTGGTGGTTCACACCTGTAATCCCAGCACTTTGGGTGGTTAAGGTGGGCGGATCACAAGGTCAAGAGTATGAGACCAGCCTGGCCAACATGGTGAAACCTGGCCCTACTAAAAAAATATAAAAATTAGCCGGGCGTGGTGGCAGGCACCTGTAATGCCAGCTATTCAAGAGGCTAAGGCAGGAGAATCGCTTGAACTGGGGAGGCGGAGGTTGCAGTGAGCTGAGTAGTGCCATTGCACTCCAGCCTGGGTGACAAGAGCAAGACTGCATGTCAAAAAAAAAAAAAATTCAGTAATGAAGCTGGATATGTAGCTCACCAGTGTGCAGACAGATAGATAGCTACATAGATAGAAACGTAGGTAAATACATAGATACATAGAGGCATACTAACCAGTAGATTTAAAAAAGATTTATGCTTTAGATTTTTTTTCAGTTGGGTGTTGACTCTAGTAAACTGAACTTTCATTTCTTCCTCTGCTGTAAGTTGGAATTTTTAGAGTTTGGTTTTATTTTGGCAGTGTGCTACGTAATAAAGATTAAAATGATTAACACCAATGCAAATAATGCCAATACTTATGATCTACAGCTTGTAGTAGATAACAGATGTTCCCAATCCCAAAATGGAGAGAGATTTCCTTATTGAACATCTGTTCTCTACCCGAATAACTTGGTTTTTTTCTACCACATCTAAAATCACATAGAATCAGTAGTCTATGGAATTTGTTTAGTAATTCCTGTGGCTTAAGAAGGAAAACAAAAGCTGTAATGCTGGGAGATATTTTCTGGCCAGTACAGAGAACTCTTGCTTAATTCCAGGCTGAGTGATTAAATTCAGTTAAATGCAGCCTACCCCCATGTCTGAGGTGGAGATACCAGCAGGCTGGTGTTCACTTGCTTCTTTGGGTGAGCAGGAACGTTGCTTCTTTCCAGTTCTTGTGAGGTAATCCAGGCTGGCCCTCATTGGTCATCCAGGCTGAATTGAGGAACAAGGGTGGAAATTTCTTCTAGGGCTTTGGAAGGTTTATTTTTGTTATGTCTACAGCATGGAAACCACTTAGCACAGGGCCGATATACCAGTGTTTAATAGAGAACTCTATAAATGTTAACTATTATGATCATCGTCATCATCCCGTATTTCCCTCTAGAAAAAGACTGTGTAAGCTACAAGCAGACTGCTTCTGGACCCCACTGTCTTGAGGAAGGCATTTCTGAAAGGCAGCCATGCCTTGTCTTAGCAATTTCTAGGTAGCACTGAAATCTTCAGCTCAGTTTTATAAAGTGCATGATTTACCACTGTTGATCTAGACCCCAGGTGTCAGCAGGGTGAGAGACATAACAGAAACACAGTAGGATGCTTTCTGCACTCAGGGAATTTAGTCTCATAGCAAAAAACAGGACCATCACACATAGATAAGGCAACCATTTAAGGCAGTTTATTAAAAAAAAAAAAAAAGGTTGAACTCTGTGGACTATAAACTATGAACAGTGTAAAATATCAGAGCAGAGCTGGGTAACGGGGGAGCTTTGCAGACCTGAAGAGGGCCTGAAGAATGGGCTGACCTGCAGAGCAAGAGGCCAGACAATTACACAAGGAATATACACAAGTGAAACTGACCAGATAGCCTGAGAGATGTATTATTAGAAACAGAATTTTAAGAGTCACAAATGTCGGGAATGTGGTAAGATAGTAGAAGTGGCAAATACGCACATCTCTTTTCTTTTGTTTCTTGAGTTTCAAAATAGCTAAATTTTAAAGGACCTTAGTTTTTTTTTATTTTTGCTTTTTTTTTTTTTTTTTGGAATCTTCATTCTGAGAGGCCTACTTTTTAAAGGCATTATTTTAGAGGAAAAAGCATATACATAAAAGAGACCCCTTCGTTCTTTCTTTTGTGTCTGTAAAACATTTATCCAGGATTAGCATATGCTGTATTGAGAGTCTGCCCATGAAAGTGATCTTTGCTTAATCCACATGTTTCAGTGGTTCACTATCCAGGGCATGGAATGGCTAAGTTTCTTTCTGCAGTTGCTCTATCTCCCTTTGACCCATGCTTCATTCACTGGCATCTCCGCTTGGATTTGAGTAGAGGTGAAACAGCTTTCTTTTGCCTTCCGTAAGCATCTTGAAATAAACCTGAGTAAAGCATACTTTATGAGTAGGTAGACTAGCTGCCCCTACTTTAGGCAACTTAGGAGGAAGAAATTCTCTTCAAAAATACCTCAGATTCTACCTTTATCTATTGATTACTCTCAGGATAGACTTGTCCTTCCTCTGTTAAAATTGGAGGAGGTAGCTTATTAAAATATTGGATGTCCTTAGTTTTTTAATCAGCTCAGTGTAACAGCAGCTTGCCTTTTGGTATATAGTATACAACATGGTGGGTAAGAGAGGGGGTAACAGGGAGAGAAATCCAGACCACACTTCAACCTGAAAATTAACACCTGGTGAGCTTGCTGGGCTATGGAGTCCTAGGCTAGAGCTTGATTATTTGCATTTCTAACGAGTTTCTAGGTGATGCTGATGTTGCTCTCCTGAGAGCCTGATTATCAAGGTTCTATGGAAACAAATGAGGGAGGTAAAACGGTGTCCAGAGACACACCTGAGAACAAGATGGCCAACTTCATGAGTTACCCCAACATCTTACAGGGCTGGGGTTTGACAGTTAATTCAGCCACCCACTCCCAAAGTCATCTCTCATATCTTTGCTTATACTTTCTCTTTCATCAAATGGAGAAAAATGAAAATCCTGTCTCTTCAACTATCCATGAACAAAATATCACATGGATTCCTAAGACTTGTAGTTAATAAAAAATCTGGGTCATATAATTTGGATATACTTGTATTATTTCCAAATAGGTAGAATCAAGCAGCAATTATTATTAAGTGGAGTTTAGACCTACTTTAATGAATCAACTAACATTATTTTATTTTACTATATCGTTGTTAAAAATATTAGCTCATAAGATACTGATGTTCAAAAATAATTTGGTATCTTAGGTAAATTAAGCATTGTGTTTATACACAGTTCCATTTGGTGGTAATCTGCTTAAAAAACCACCTTTTCTAGGAAAACAAGAGGAAACCTTACTTTCTTTATAAATACAGAGATTTAAAGAAAAAAAAAAGGTGGTGAACAAGAGTCCAAATATTGGTACTTGTTTTTCAGAGAACACCGTGGAAATCTCTTGTTGTTTCTTATTCTTTGTTTCTTTCCGGATGGCAGAGCCCCTCCTAATGAAAAACTAAATTCTCCTGAACGGGTAGAAATGGCCGCCGGATGATGAGTTGATATTCATAACTACAGGCACAAGGCAGATAATGTAGCGAATGAGTATGTATGAAACTGTAAATCACCCTTGCTCCTTCTTTCAGCCATGAAAGGAGCCCTTGTCCTATAGAACATTAAATTGTGTTCATTTAATCCAACAAGTCCAGTAGAACAAATCGGGCTCATGCAGATTTATCACGGGGGTTATTTAAATTCAGTGGTGACCTTTGCATCCATGTGAATGTGCTCCACATGAACAAGGACAAAGGGAACTTTTCTGCATTGTCATTATGTCCCCAGGGAAGCTGTGCTGTTCCCCACTTGATCAGCTCACAAGTGTGGGTTGAAGGCGGGGGTCGTGGGGTTCTAAGGATGTGGACGGCTGGGTCAGGGTGGGCCGTCTGGCATGGGAAAGTGTGCTCTATTATACAGCATAGGAGAAGTGATGCTCTTGCCCTGGCTGGGACCTTACCCTGGGAAGGGACAGCTCAGAGGTACTTCCTGGAAACTACAGTTCATTCTGGGAGAATAATCATGTTGCTCTGTGTTCCATGCTGCTTCATGTCCTGCTAACCCACAAAGAAAAGGTAGCGATCGGGTGGTATTCCTAGATAACCAGCCTTCCTGAGAGTGTAGACTCTCTCTGCCTTCATGTGGCTTGTTTTTTTTTGTTGTTGTTGTTTGTATACTTATTGTGAATGTTAAGTACCAGCTTCAGAGTTTCTCAACCTCAATACTGTGGGCATTTTGGGTCAGATGATTCTTCGTTGTAGGGAGCTGTTCTGTATATTATATAAGATGTTCAGCATCGTCCCTGGCCTCTGCTAGATGGCAGGGTCACCCCTTTCTTCAGTTGTGGCAACCAAGATGTCACCAGATATTATCATGTATTCCCCAAGGTGGAAGGAATTGCCCCCATTGAGAACCAATGTGCTAATGTGGAATACTTTACAGAACCCCATTCCATATGGCCCCTAGCAAAGCACCCTGTGCAAAATGAATGACTGGCTATTGAGATGTAATGGCATTGTTAACTATAACTATTATATATAATATGTGTGTATATGTGTATATAAGTACACATAAATATTATTAATAACAAAATGAAATACCTAGAGGGAAGGAATGTTACACAAAGAGGCCTTGGTAAGTGTCTCCCAGTTTATTACCATTAGGACGTGCCCGCTTTGTCCAGTCATACTTCTACACAACTGTCTATTCTACATCAAACCTAAACATAAAAATAACACAGTTTTCCCCATTGGGTTTTCGTTTGTGAAGACTCCTCTGTCATGTGTAACTTCAGTTAAATATATTTGTATGTTTTCCTCTTGTTAACCTGCCTTTTGTTACAAGTTTTTAAAATTTAAAAGAGAAGAAATCCAAAGCTGCCTCTCACTTTCCTGTTACTCCAGCTTCTTTGTTTTTTAAAGGCTTTAAAATACTTTAAATCAAATCCGTTAGAGAAAATAATAATAACAAAACTTCAAACAGAATACATGTGAATTAAGTTATCATTTTCTCAACTCTTAGTATTTGGAGAGGATTTGGCTGGTAACAAAATTCTCATCAGAGCCCATTTTAACAGCTTTCTCCAGAAAATAGCATGAAGGGATTAATTCAAGAGTTTCAGGGTTTCTTCCCCTGAAATGCTTAAGCAGCTTCAAATCCTGTTCCTGCTTAATGCCGGCCTTCTGACGGATCAATATGTGGACTGTTTCATCACTGGAATAAAGGTAGATGAAAAGAAGGGAAGGAAAATCCTTGTGACCTCAGATAGGGATTTTGCAGTCATGTATCTAGATTAAGGCTCTTTGAGGTGTTGGCATCCCTGTTAAGCATGCAGTGCCCACTTATAAGGCCCAGGGAACTGCAGATGCATAGAGACTTAGACAAGTGTCCCAGACCACTGTCTGTTGGTTTGTTTTTTAAGAGACAGAGTTTCCTGCTGTTGCCCAGGCTAGAGTACATTAGCACGATCTTAGCTCACTACAGCCTCAAACTCCTGGACGCACGCAACTCTCTTAGCCTCCCGAGTAGCTGGGACTACAGGTGTGTGCCACCCACCCAGCTATTATTTTATTTTTTATTTTTAGAAATGAGGTCTTGCTCTGTTGCCCCGGCTATTATTGAACTCCTGGCTTCAAGCAATCCTGTCTTCCCACGTGCTGGGATTGCAGGCATAAGGCACTGCACACAGCCCCCGGGCCACACGCTGGCTCCCCATCTTCCAATACGTCATAGGATTGTGATGACTTGGGCTAAGCGGGAACTAGTGCCACCATCAGCGACAGGAAATAATTTGACTCCCCAGTTAAGTTAGATTCCAAAGGACAGGGCAACAGCATGTATTTTACCCCATTTATGAGAAGCAGATTTGGATCTTCAAGTTAACAGGAATTGTTACTTGGAAAATGATTTCTAGATGCTGTTTCTTTATAAAACAATTACTGGCAGGGATAGAGAGCTTTAGTAAAAGGATGAGAGAAATGAGCAGTCATAAACTAAATGATAAGAGCGTAAGAGAAATGACGCTCTTGCCCTGGCTGGAGCCTTACCCTGGGTAGGGGCAACTCAGAGGCAGTTCCAGGAGCTATTGTCCATTCTGGGAGGATAATCATGTTGCTCCATATTCCATGCTGCTTCATGTCCTGCTAACCCACTGAGAAAAGGTAGTGATGGAGGTGGTGGTTCTAGATAGCCAGCCTTACCCTGGGGCTCAGCTGCATGGTGTAGCTGCTGTTGGAAATTACTGAGAATTATTTGGGAGGGTGATAGAGTCATGTAAATAAGGCAGATGATGGAGCTGTATTTATGTGTTTAAAAAAATAGATTAAGGTCATAAATTTCTCTTTTATTTCTTCTATCTGGGTGTTATTTCCACAGCAGTAATTTACTGCATTTCTTTATTACTTTCTTCTGTTCTGCAGGAAACAGTGAATTTTAATTGAAACCACTGCCTGCCTCTCTCCATTCTTGGACACCATTGTTAGGGAAATTCCTAGATACTGCTAGACTGTATATCCCTTCCCTCTCAGATATGAAGGGATGGCAGAAAGAGAAACTTAACCCAGAGTACATGTCTATTCACTGTCCGCACCATGTCAATATGTTCATGTATTAGCTCATTCAGCAATCACTATCACCACAGTCCTGGGAAATAACTGGGGCTCCAGGCACATAAATGGCTTCACCAGGTCACCCAGCTGGTCAGTGCAGAGCTAGGATTGATATGATTGATAGACTTAATGCTAATTACAAATGCTATTGAATTTGAAAATTATTAACTCAGTAAACACATTAATGATCCTAGAGCTTTGTGGGGAAAGTCTTCCAGATGACTGTGCACACCTCTGTTTTATAGGTGTGTTAGGGGTTGAATTATTCCCCAAAAAGATATATTGCAATCCCAACCTCCATCCTGTACTTATGAATGTGACCTTACTTGGTAAGTAGGGTCTTTGCAGATGTCATGAAGTTAAAATAAGATCATACTGGATGAGTGTGGGCCTCAATTCAGTGACTGGTGTCCTCACAAACAGAAAGAACTTTGAATACAGAGACACAGACCCAGAGGAAAGACAACGTACAGAGAAAAAGTAACATATTTTCCTCACCTATCACAAGTTTCATGCCTGAAGTACCTGTAACAAAAGGCAGGTTAACAAGAGAAAAACATACAAATGTATTTAACTGAAGTCACATAAGACAGAAGAGTCTTCAGAAATGAAAACTCAAAGCCAAGGGAAAACTGTTATTTTTATGTTTAGGTTTGATGAAGAATAGACAGTTGTGTAGAACTATGACTGGACAAAGAGGGCACGTCCTAATGGTAATAAACTGTGGGGGAACCTTAGCAAGGCCTCTTTGTGTAGATTCCTCTTGGCCTCTTTGTGTAGCATTCCTTCCCTCTAGGTATAAGGCAGGACACCGGGGTCTTTAGAAGAGATAGGACGGTAAGGTCAGAGATATCTTTATGCTTCTGCAGTTTTCTCAGTTTCCTGTAGCTTGGAATACTCAGTGTGCCAAGGTGCTGTATTTGGGGTTATTGTGCTGGAGGCTCTAACGACGGCTATGAGAAGATGGAGGCAGTGACTGGAATTAGGATCAGAGTTTGGAGTGATGGTGCCACAAGCCAAGGATTGCCAGAAACCACCAGAAGCTAGGAGAAAACAGGGAAGGATGCTCCCTCAAAATCCTGATAGGGGACCATGGATCTGCCAGTAACCCGATTTTGAACTTTCAGCCTCCTGAACTCTGTGAGAATAGATATCTGTTCTTTTAAGCTACCCAGTTTGTGGTGCTTGGTTACAGCAAACCTAGGAAGCTAATACAAGTATAATTCAGAGAATCACTGTGAAGGTTGAGGTTCTCCTAAGGGAGGAAGGAAGACCCCATGGCAGAATCAAGGACCACTGACTCCTAGTGCAGTACTGTTTTCACTAGACACAATAGTAAGAACTTTAGCAGTGTTTGAACTACTCAAGCTTGATTTTAGCTAGGTAGTTTATTTGTTGTTTATATTGTAGTACTTATAATCTAGTTGAATTTATGTGGGTTGTTCTAAAAGGGAAGAAGTTGGATGAGAGACTTCTAAGTCATCGCATTACTATAATCATTTCAAGACTTCTGAAAGATAACCCATGGATGATACCATCATGTTTTACAGGAGTGTTTTTACCAAAGGCCATGAAGTCACATGGAATTTACTATTGACTGGCATTCAGTATGCTTCATAAAGCAGGATCTCATCAGTTTCATTCATTTTGTCATTTCTCAGTCTTTTAAAGCAATTTTCTAAAAGAATTTTTTTTAAAAAAAAAATCACTGAAGCTGCCATCTGAATAGTTTCTGTAGGATGAAGAGTAGTTTATCCATTTGATTGTGAGAACTTGAAGTCTAGTTTTAGTATCGTTACCACTTTATATTCTGATCTTGTCCTTTTCTGTCATTTTTGAATGACTTTATTCTTAGCTTCTTGACATTCTCATAAAAATGTATAAGTGTTTTAAAAATCCATAAACTTTATTAATATTGAGGTAGATTATTCTGGTAAAGCATATGGAACTTTAACAATAAAATTATAAAACCAACACATGTTGAGTTATTGATAGCAGTCCCGTTGCTTTGTAGTAGAAAGACATATTTGCTTTCTGCATTGCTGTACGTGGTCATAGTTAGGCTTCCTAATAACCTTGAGAGGGAAAGAAGCTAGATGGAATGGTATTCATGAGCTTGGACACTAGAATCAAATGTATTTGCATTTTGATCCCAGCTTCTTGGCCATGTGATATTGGGCAAGTAACTTCTCTGAGCTTCAGTTTACTCTGTGAAAATGAATAATTATAGCAACCAATGAAATGGCTTGCCATTAACATTAAATGTGTTAATATATGTGAAGTATTTTAAAGGATATTTTGCAGGTAGTATGCTCTCAGTAAGTATTAAATGTTATCTGCACATGGATAGAGTTTTAGCTAATTCAGCATCTACATTGTATGATTAAGGCCTTAGGCGGTTGCTATTTTCAAATTATGAACAACACTTTACCTGGGTTAATTACATTTCATCTTGTAAGATTGTGACCATCTGTTGATTTCTATATATGTGGTTAAATTAAGTTGTGGCTGATAAGTTGACTGTTAGAGGTCTAAACAACAGACCTTCAGACTCCTAGAAACCTCTCTCTCTAGCTTCAATACTTCGTTTCCCAACAGTAAAATTATGTGATGCTTTGGAAACCACACTAGTAGTCATAGCTTATCCAGCTTTTAGTCCAGGCCCTATCACTATTATTAACGTTTACTTCATTTCTGTAAATGAAATAAAGGCCTTCATTTACAGAATCTTCGTTCAGAATCTTTACCTGTAAATCAAAGAGTCTGAACAAGAATAAAACCCATCAGTACCTGCCATGTGTACTGCTACAGCGTTTCCTACTCCCACGCAGACATCGTTGATCAATTATAATGGCCTTTCATACCCTGCCACACTTTGCATCATTTCAACCTAACCTTGAGAGGGAGCTGGTTTTGGGAAATGACATTAATTTGCTTTTGAGGGCCCTGCGACCGTCCCTATCTCTCATAGTGTTTGACTCCATATTTGAGAGTGGCATTGAAGTGAAGGGAAAAAAGAGGCTAGTGGGAGAGACTATAGAAATGCAGTTAATCACGTCTTGGAGAAGAGCTGAACATGAGAGGAGAAGAAAGTCTCAAGGGTGTATGAAAAGGAGCACCAGGTGTGAAACCTCACCGAGAAGATACCTTGATGCAAATAACTGGTGATATCTATATAGCGCATAGCAGCCTCTTTTACTGTGAGTACTGAGCCCCAGTCTTTCCCTCCTTGTGTCAGCCAATCAGACTGGGGTGAACAGTGGTTCCAAGATTCTCTCTTCCAGGAGTTTGTTATTGGGATTCAGAGATAATTTCTGGCTGTAGTGGAATTTGGTAGGGTATCTACATGCATGAAGCAACAGACAGACAGACAGACTCTGATTAGCTTGATCCTGAAGACTTTCCAATGTCTAGCCTAGGCATTACTGAAACTCAACTATGCTTCTTGCATTTAAATTCCCTAATATACCCTTGTAATAATAATAATACGTAATTTTGCTGTCAACCTTTGAAATAGGTTTCTCTTTATTTAAGCAAAAATACCTTAACAGACTGTAACTGTGGATCCCCCATCAGGAGAGACGTTCCTTTAGGAAAGAAGAGATATTCCCTGATGTCAGTTGCTGCACAATTTTGTTAAAGACTAGAAGAAGAAAGCCTTTAGATTTCATAAGGAGGGGCGATAGCAGGGAAAGATATTTGTCTTTATAACTCGTGTTATTGCTGGGAGTTTTCATCTATGCTATTTGGATGCTGACCATCACTTTTTATCTTTCGTTGGTGAAATTTTGTGAATGAAAACCTAAAATGTTGTGATCTCCAACATGTAAGTGAATTAAGCCCAGTCTCTCATTATTAATAGTCCTTAGATGGTTATTTGCTGATTTAAATTTTATCTATAGTGTTCCATAAAAAATTGCCAACAATTCCATTAAGTGTATTGTTCTCTTTTAGACAATTCTGCTTATCTTTAACTTGTTGAATAAGATTTGCATGATAAACACCTATTTTCTCAGAATTTTACCCTGTGAAATTCACCAGTATACTTGCAAGAAGGATGAAATCTTTTCAGATGGAGGCTCATTTCATTCGCATACTACCCATATGACAATGGTCAAGTTTCTTAACTTCGTATGGCTCAGGTTCCCCATCAAGAAAATGTGTATACTAACTGAGATGACCAAATTAGATGGGCTAGTGTATTTTATAAAGCACTTAGCTTAGCCTTGCACATATGAAGTACTTAACCAATGTTAACAGTTATAGCTTTTTTTTTTTTTGAGACAGAGTCTTGCTCTGTCACCAGGCACCAGGCTGGAGTGCAGTGGCACGATCTTGGCTCACTGCAACATCCGCCTTCAGGTTCAAGCAATTATCCTGCCTTAGCCTCCCAAGTAGCTGGGACTACAGGTGCATGCCACCATGCCCAGCTAATTTTTGTATTTTTTAGTAGAGACAGGGTTTTACCATGTTGGCCAGGATGGTCTCGATCTCTTGACTTTGTGATCTGCCTGCCTCAGCCTCACAAAGTGCTGTGATTACAGGCATGTGACACTGTGCCCGACCAACAGTTATGACTATTATTAAATGCATTGCTTATAAAGAATCTTTTCTTGAAAATTGATGAATAATCCATCTGATTAAATGCCTTGAAAGTCTCTGATGTATACTACATGCTCATGTTTTATGAGTATCTGCTATAAACCAGGTACAATGCTAGGCACAGGGTGTACAAGGATGAATAAAACAAGGACCTTCCCCCTTTAAGACCTCACAGTTCAGAATTATTTTACCATGCACTGACATTTATTACTACTGTCACACAGCTTTAAAATGAAGAGATTAAGTAAATAATATTAAGGTTTCTTATGAGACCTTTTGTTGCTGGCAATAATGGATGGTTATAATATTTATTGGTTGTTTTAGGAAGGAAAGCCTCTGAGAACATGAGTGAGGAGATGTAAAATAAATCCATCACACTAGAAACAGACTATTAGATGCAGAAAACACTGAGCCTCTGCTAGTCACCATTTTTAAATTTGTGGCCTTTGCAGATACGTCAGCTAACCAAGACAAATCCAATTTTACCTCCCACCGCTTAACTAAATTTCTCTTCTTTGTAAAATTTCCTATTTTATAAAGACATACTTCGTCTTGACTATGTACATTCCAAATTGTTCATTTTTTACTTAAATTTTTTTCTGTCATAGTGAGAAATGCTTTCCTCTGAAGAAATGATATTCATGCACAGGAAATAGGGATATTTGTTAAAATGTTTTATTAGGAAACTAGATTTAGATATATTTCTACAATTTTTGCATTTAAGTGTTTTTAGTGCCCAGTGAAATGACTTTCAGTTTAAAGTGGACTCAGATAATCAGTCTCCAAATTCTCACTTTTATACTTAATCAAATATAGTTGATGGATTTATATTTGCCTGCATATATTTAGAAGTATTAGAGATGTTTTCAGTAGAACTCTATCAATCCTTTGCTGGGTTGTAATAGCTAGTAAATGACTTAAATTATTCTGTGCTTTCATCCCACTCTGATTTAATAAGCCTTTACGGATTTGGGATTGTGTGCATAGATGTGGGAGGAACACAAAAAAAAACAGGAAACTTCTCAGGCCTAAAGAACAAACAGGCTGTTTACGAGACAAAAACACCTCACAGTAAAAGAAAAACTTGGGTTTGAATGTGAATTTTGGTCTCACTATTTAAGTTGCATCTTGGAATTTTAGCTGTATCTATGATTTCCAAAGTCAGAAAAATTCTCTATGCCCAGGGATATTCCAGATAACTGATGTTTAACATTTTGAGTGGCATATAAAACAACAACAAAAAAGAGATGATATTTCTGGACCACTTTCTTTTTTTTTTTTTTTTTTTGATACAGAGTCTCACTCAGTCACCAGGTGCCAGGCTGGAGTGCAGTGGCGCGACCTCGGCTCACTGCAACCTCCGCCTCCCAGGTTCAAGCAATTCTCCTGCTTCAACCTCCCCAGTAGCTGGGACCACAGGCACACCCCACCACGCCCAGCTAATTTTTTTGTATTTTTAGTAGAGACAGGGTTTCACCATGTTGGCCAGGATGGTCTCGATCTCTTGACCTCGTGATACGCCTGCCTCGGCCTCCCAAAGTGCTGAGATTACAGGCATGAGCCACGGCACCCAGCTTCTGGACCACTTTCTAAAGTGTATTAATGTGCCTTTCTATTTTCAAACATAGTCTATTGACCGAAATGATAAAAGCAGGGCTGGCTTCATGGGCATGCTGTCTATGTCATCACATAAGGCCCTGTGCTTAGAAGGGCCACTTGCTTAGTTTGGTGTGCTCCCGTCTGGAAATTCTTCACAATTTTTGAACAAAGGGCTTGACATTTTTATTTTGCACTGGGCTCTGCAAATCATATAGCCTGTCATGCATACAAGGTTTTCACTTGGACTGTTCGTTATTGTCTGGGATATCTAGTGCAGTAATATTTGGGTCTCCTCCCTTGAGCTCAGCTTGCCAGCATACACTTCTGTTCTCAGGATGCCTCTTTCTTCCAGGGCTCTGCCTTCTAATTTGCTGCTTCTCATCTGCTGAGCCATCCCATAAATAAGGTGTTAGAATAGTAAGTAGGCTGAGAATCACTAGGCTCTGAAGGGTGACCTTGAAGACTCCTCCCATAGAGTGAAAGTACATCCACATCAGTAGCCAAGCTTTGCTGCATTTATTTCCTGGATCAGAGGCTCCTCTCCTGGACTGATTGCATTGGTGAAATGGCCATCTCTATATAAACAAAGGTGGGACCACGCCATTCTGGCCCATTTTCATTAAAGGAAGATTGTTGTAAACAAGCTATTTTAAAAGCCTACTTTTTTGAAAATTAATCATAGAAGGAAAGAAAGTAAGTGAGGCTTCTTTTCATGAGACTCCTGTTGCATAAATCTTACAAATTATGAATGATTCACTGTTGACCATGGCAGACCTTTTGGATTTCAGTAATTTCTGCTTCTTCAAGTTGTTCGTATACCTTCAAAGTAGTGTCCATGATTGGTGCCCTTGTGTCCTAAAGGGAACTACGGGAGGTTTTTTTTTTTTTTTTCCCACACAGATCCTAGTTGCTAAGCTTTCCGTACAATTATGCAACTGTATTTTTCACCCTCTACAGAGGCCACTAGCAGGTAAAGCAAAGTGGGTGGATTTCTCTATACAATGATTTCTAATTTTCTTCTGGTACATTTTTCTAGTTTCCGGTATTCAAGCTACAGCAAAAGGAAGTAAAAAGGGGGAAGCAAAGCCGAATAATCTGTTATTTTAAGCCATCATAATATAAGAAATGTATTGGCAATTATATTACAAAAAAATAAGACTTATCCAAATAGAGAAAAGGCTACTTCTTACTCATTTCCTTACTCGCCCATTCATTTATTCACTCATTCACTCAACATTTGGTGTTGTTTATTGAACACCTACTGTGTGCTAGGCACTATGGGGAGTACCAGGATGCAGTGAGGAATAAGACAATTATTATACATTCCAAGGATGGAAGCTTGTGTGTACTTTATACACAGCAGATGCTCCTAGGAAATATAGAATAAATGAATAAATAAATGAATACGTGCTTTGAATAATATGTATCACTGATACTAAGCAGGGATTTCTCAACTCATTTTTGTAGCAAAAGATTCTTGTGCCTTTCTGAAATTGAACTATGGCAGAAATTCTCCTAATTGCTCTTGTTTAAACTCTGTTTGACATTTGAACTGTTTTCAAAATGTCATCTCTGGATCCACTTGCCTCTGAGGAATTGAAGGAAATTTTATATTGACAGAGTCTGCAAGTTGTCTGAATTCACATAGTACTAAAAATTTCATAAGTATTCATAAAGGAAAATTAAGAGATCATCAGTCTCTTTTTAAATTGGTTTACCCTACATTCTCAAAGTGCTTTGGGAATTGCAGCATCAATTTTGTGTCAGGTCTTAAACATTAACTGAAATGGTTAAAGGCTTGGCATGGGTAACACAGTGCCATGGTGCCCTTCTACCACTGTGAAACTGTCATTCTATTATGTTTGATTTTAATGTGATTTGATATGTTGGGAGAGAAAGCAGATAATTATTTGGAAAATGCCCTTTACTTTTATAAATAGGAGAAATATGGGAGTTGGTCTTTGCTAATAGAAATCACAATAGTAGTTATGATGATCATTTATATGGTGCTTCACACTATTAAAATGCTCACTTTATATACGATCAGTTTAGAATAACCTGTTTTACATGATGAAAGTCTACCTAGGGAAACTACAGAAAAGTTCTCCAAAATTAGAATTTTATACCTCAGAATCAAAAGCAACAGACATTATGGCCAACTAAAATTTCAACAGAAATGCCAAGAACACACAGTGGAGAAAGGACACCCTCTTAAGTACATAGCACTGGAAAAAGTGAATATCCACAAGCAAAAGAATGAAGCCAGACCCCTGTCTATCACCATATACAAAAATAAACTCAAGATGAATTAAAGACTTAAATGTAAGACTCAAAATGATAAAAATGCTAGAAGAAGACATTGAGAAAATGTTTATGGCATTGGTCTGGCAAAGAATTTTTGAATAAGGCCCTAAAACACAGGCAACAAAAACAAAACTAGACACATTAGATTATATCAAACTAAGAAGCTTCTTCACAGGAAAGGAGACAACAGAGTGAAAAGAAAACTTAAAGAATGTGAGAAAATATTTGCAAGCTGTGCATCTAATAAGGGATTAATAACTAGACTATACTAGGAACTCAAACAATTCAGCAAAAAATAAAAATAAAAAAAAGATAGACATAATCTGATTAGAAAATGGACAAAAGACCTGAAAAGACATTTCTCAAAAGAAGACATAAATAGCCAACAGGTATATGAAAAAATACTCAACACTAGTCATCATCAGAGAAATGCAAATTAAAGCCACAACGAGCTGTCATCCCACCTCAATTAGAATGGCTATTATCAAAAAGACAAAAATAACAAATGCTGGTATGGATGTGGAGAAAGGAGAACTCTTATACACTGTTGATGAGAATATAAATTATAGCCATTATGGAAAACAGTATAAGATTCCTGAAAAAAAAAATAGAGTTACCATATGATCCAGCTATCCCACTACTGGATATATATCCAAAGGAAATGAAATTGGTATATTGAAGAGATATCTACACTCTCATGTTTAATGCAGCACTTTTCACAATAGCCAAGATACGGAACCAACCTAACTGTCCATCAGTGGATAAATATATAAAGAAAATGTAGTATGTATATACAATGGAATACCCTTCAGCTATAAGAAAGAATGAAATCCTGTCATTTGCAGCAACATGGATGAACCTGGAGGACATTATGTTAAGTGAAGTAATCCAGGAACAGAAAGACAACTACTGCATGATCTCACTCACATGGGGAATCTAAAAACATTGATCCCATAGAAGAGAGTAGAATAGTGGTTACCAGAGGCTGAGGACGATAGAGGAAAGGAGAATAGGAAGAGATTAGTCAGTGTGTATAAAGTTACACTTAGATAGAAGCGATAAGTTCTGGTGTTTTATTGCACATTGGGGCCACTTTGGTTACCAGAATTGCATTATATGTTTCAAAATGGCTAGAAGACAGGATTTTGAATGTTCTCACCACACATAAAAGATAAATACATGAGGTGATAGATATGCCAATTGCTCAATTTTATTTTTACACAAAGTGTTCATGTATCAAAACATCATACTGTTCTACATAAATAGGTACAATTATTACATGTAAGCATTTTTAAAGCAGCAGACAAAATCTAGGTGACTAAACCACCTGATGTAGATCTTTTATTTTTGGTGGCAGCTAATCATTGTATTAATAGTTAAAATAAAGGGAGAAGAGTGGTGGTAAAACTAGGGCTAGATGTCTAAAAACCTTATTATAAACGAAATATTGAGTGCAGTGTGCTATATGCCTTATGAATTTGATCTGTGTCATGAACTCATCAGAAGTAAGCTAATTTCAATACTCTCTGACCTTTAATGAGTTGATGATTGTTCTGCCTCGATTTGTATGTTAATTTTGAATGAACTAATTTAACAAATGGATATGAAAAACCTACTCTATGTCAGGCACCGTGCTAGGCCCTGGAAGCACAATATGAGTAGCACGTCTTCACTCAACATAGGTAAGGTCTGTCTGTTAGAGCGCAATTCTGCTGACATTTGTTCTGCTTTTGCAGTCCTCTGTTTCACTTTTATTGATCCCTACTGAACGATAGTTCCTTACCCTTTACAGCTTTAATTTTCCCCACATTCTAGGTTATTTGTCAAGACAAAATGATTGTAAAACAGTACTTCTGTGCACTAGGGAAGCTATTTTGTGTGTGATCCCTGTGGTCAGCCCTTGTGTAGAGAAGAATCTCAAATGCCTGGCTCTGTTTTGGGGCATATGGTATCCAGTTAAACATTAAAATGTTTAAATTTCTAAAGTGATGTTGCTGGGAGAAGCTGAAATATTTTCAGAGATAAATGTTGAAGATAGGTTGATTAATGGGTACAAATATGCACTTAGATAGAAGAAATAAGAGCTGGTGCTCGATATATTGCAGGGTAACTATAGTTAAAGGTAATCAATTATACATTTCAAAATAGCTAGAAGGGAATAAGTCAGATGTTTCTAGTATAAAGAAAAGATAAATATTTCAGGTGATGGATATTCTAATTACCCTGACTTGATTATATGAAGGTATCAAATTATCTCATGTACTCTGAAAATATGTACACCTAATAAGTATCAATAAAGATAAACAAACAAACAAAAGCAAATGTTGAAGTACCAATTTGTTATAACTGACAATCGAATGTACCCTGGGACAAACTGTCTATCATCACCTGCCTCCCACCACTCAAGTACTAAATTGCACTGTAACAGCAGGACTTTTAACAGGGTCAGCTGTAGCATGGGTGCCCCCAGTCAGGAAGGCTCTCAAGATTCCAGATGCTTCCAGGGTTCAGCATTCTCTTCTGGAGACAG
This sequence comes from Cacajao melanocephalus, assembly GCA_963573385.1. Lineage (NCBI taxonomy): Eukaryota > Metazoa > Chordata > Mammalia > Primates > Pitheciidae > Cacajao > Cacajao melanocephalus. Next base: position 114,974 of record CAUYLG010062194.1, read on the forward strand.
GAAGGGTATCACCAAGTGTGTCAGCCCTCAGGGAGCTCCTGGTTGAGTGGGAGCAGCCTTTCCTATGTTTAGGTGCAATCGCAGAGAAGATACTAGTGCTCTCCTAACAGGTTTTGAGACTTTGTATGCCAGACCCTGTGCTAAAGTCTTACTGAATCTTCGTAGCTATTGGAGGCATGTCTTGATAATGTTCACTGTTTTACAGATGCTCAAAGAAATTTGGTGTCTGGATCAAAGCCTCTAAGGACAGGTCTTACATGTTCCCTTCCTCCCCACTCCATGAAACAATTCATTACCTCTCTGTTCTCTTGCTCATTCCTCTTTGCCCTCCTCATGTTCCCAAGAACTCAGGCACACTCAAGCTCCAGGGCTGTTACTGTTCCTGTTGCCTGAAACTCTCTTCTTGATATCCCTGTGACTGGCCCCCTAATTCTCTTCAAGGCCTTCCTCAGTGTCACGTCTTACAAGATCTTCCTTGATTACCCCATCCAGTATTGCAATTCCTGGTTCTTCGTGTGCCCCCTCCCTGCTTTATTTCTTTTTGTCACTCATCACTATCTAACAAAGTATCTATGTGACCTATTTATTTTGTTGATCTTTTATTTTTTTCACTAGACTGGAAACTCCAGAGGTACAGGATTTTTGTCCCTTTGTTCACCATTGGATATAGTTTCTTGAACTGTGACTAGCCAATAGTAGGTATTTACTAAATATTTGTTGAATGAATAAATGAATGAATAGATAAATTAGTGATAGAATAAATCTGCTAGAATTTTCTTTCTCAAAGACTACAAGTAATATGGTTTAAATGTATAGTCAGTCTAGAGGCTGTGCATTAATCTTCCAAGCCAAAGGGCCAGTGAGTAGGTAAGATTTGCATCTGCTCTTTAAACATGATAGATGTTGATAAGTTGTTCACGGGTAGAAAAGACAAGGCACTCATGAGCGCACAAAAGCAGAGAGACAACCAGGCACATCCTTTTCTCCACTGTCATGGGTTGCTTGGGAATTTGCCTTGCCAAGCATCTATTTAAGACAGCATTATCCCATATCCAGTCATGGGTGTTTTATGCTATATAACAAATCCCTTTCAGAGCCACCTCTGGATATGTAGTTGCCTAGCAAATAACCTTTCCATTTTGAGATTATAACTGATATTTGAATGTGACTGGGCATTTCTAAAATTAAGCTTTTGATCCTGGAAACATTTTACCATTCTGCTAGAGAAATTGTCATTCTTTTCCCACTCCTCTCTCCACGTGCTTGTTAGATTTTTCCATACGTTGTTTATAATAACTTTTCCTTGTGGTTGAAGATAACAGATTTTTGCTTGAATTCAAGAAATGTCGTCTGCTGTAATGTTTTGCAACATGATACTTTCCAAGTTTCAAAGCGAGCTTGTGTTGTGGGATTGTGTTTTTGCGTCTGAAACTGTAGAGATGGTGATAATACCCGATCTACAGAGTGCAGATGCTCTGCCCTTCCATCCCTGTCAGTGTGGTTAAGGGAACGTAAAGGATTTTTTGTCATTGTAATTTAAATTCCGAAGGAGTCTATTTGTATGGTAATCATGTGCTAAGGAAAACAGTGTTTCATTTCTCTCTGGGATTTGTTTTCTGACATCTTCACGTTCTCTACTACTTTAACCTGGCAACAGCATATTAACAGCAATTCATGCTCTGTATTTTAACATGTAGAACAGTACCCAGAAGATTAACACATGATGAGGAGAAAGAAGAAGGAAGGTTGAGGCCATAATTAATTTTGCTTTCATGTACCATATGCTGGTATTTTCTGATCTTAACTGAAATTAGGGTCACCATTAAGTTTTCAATATTAAAATAAATGACTGTACATAGTGAAGAACAAACAAAATTTCCCTTCATTTGAAGATTAAGCTTCCAACTTGGGGATGAAAATGATATTCTTGTTGTTTGGATTCATTATTCCTCAACAAGGCTTTTTTAGGGCATGGGGAAAGGGGGCTACCTATGAAAACAGTTGGAAAGGACTCCCCTAGCTAACTGCTCACTGGCCTGCCCTCAACAGTGGAAAGATGGGTAGTTAAGAGGCTTCTCTCCCAATCTAAGTAATTACTACATGTTCTTGTGTTAAATGAGAGAGTTGTAAGGCTAGGGGTTATATCTTCAATCACACCAAATGACACTTTCTTGTTCACACACAAAAAAAAAACCTCAGAGAGTAATTTCCCCAGAGGATCCTGTTGGGTGAGATGATTCACATAATACCTAAGGTCTCTTTAGATTAGGGGGTCTTATGCTCAGACACCTATGTGAGTGGATAGGTCACATTAGGGAGTGAAATGTGGCTGGTTCAGGAGCTTCTCCTCCCAGGAAAGCAGGCCATTGGCTTTAAAGTTCTGGCTGGAAGCTTTACGGTAAACCAGTAAAGGTGGCCAAATAGCCAGTCTTACTCTGTCTAAAAGCGGGCAGCCACTGTTTAATCCCAATAGATGATTGAGTCTGGAAGGCTGCCTTGAAATGCCCAGATTGCTTTCTTCAAGAGACTCTACAAAGTCCTGTTTTCTTGTGAAATCCCCTGATTATTATACATGTTGGTTCAAATTGAAAAGAAGCAATCTTTTGTGCCAGCCAAGCAAAACATGCCTATAGCCTTAAAATTTGCAGGTCTGGGATCAAAAAGAGAACAAAGGGAGGCCACATACAGCAAGTGTAAAAATGTAAAATGTAATAAATAAAACTAATAAAATGTATTCTATCTTCCAACTTTAGCAGGTGTTCAAACCTGAAAGACCAGGTTTGAAATTTGAGTTGTTTCAGCCCTTTGAGTACCAGCATGAGGTAGAGGGAGGACAGCAGGCCCTATTTCCCCTGCTCCTGCCCTCTCCCCTTCTCACCCCTGGCTCTGTCCGAAATGTATGTGTGTGGAGACCCCAGGCCCACGCTCTGCTGTGTCCCTCGTCAACAGCCATGCCTCAGCCAACCTTCTGCCCTGGGCAGTAGGAGGCACGAGCTGTCCTAGAGAGGTTGGATCAGGTGAAGAGACTTATTTGGCCCTGAAATAGAGTAAGTGGCCATTTGAGCAGAGAATTTGAGAATCCCTGGAACTAGAGTTTGATCTAAAATCTAGACTTTAGACAGTGTGTGGAGGGCTGTGCAGAGACTCTGGGGGGCACATCTCCTTGGCTTCTCAGGCTCCTGGTCCTGTGTCAAGAGGCATGGTAAGGAGACGGGTAGATGTCTTCTCTCTTGGCTGGAATCTAGGAGCAGCACTAGTTTGAGCACTTGATTAATGGAATATTTGTTCCAGATGAGACCTTAGAGTGTTTTATTAGTCCCAAGGCCTCAGTATACACAGAAGGATCTTGTCTGATAAGAAGAATCACAGGTTTTTAGTCAGACATATCTGAACTTAATCGCTAGTCCAGTCATTTACCAGGCTGGTGACTTGTTACTTAGCTTCCCTGAGCCTTGTTGTGCCCCTCAGGAAAATGGAGATGACGTGGATGTTACATTGTCTGATCAAGGGCTTTGATCACCCATGATGCTGTTGAGACCTTTGAACACTTGGTCTTCCTGACAGAGCACCCTCACCCTAGGGGATGTCTGTTTAATGTAACTCTCTCTCAGGCAGAGTCCTTTGCTTAAGCTCTTCTGGTTAGACACAAGGACATTCTTAGGCTGCCCTTTTAGTTCTTGAATTATCTTTTCATTTTTCATAAGAAAAAGGAGCAGCAAAGAAAGGAAATGAGCAAATTGATGTTGCTTAAACTTGAAAAAGTTCATGCCTTTTCCCTGAACTGATGATGATAACTTTTTAAATTTTAGGGCCCTTATAGTCATTTTCAAAGCATTTTGTAATTTTAAAAATTAATCGTAGAAAGGATTTGGCACATAGATTCTTGGCTGTTTCCCTGGAAACCTATAGCAGTGTAACTTTCATGAATCACCTAGGTAAAAAATATTTTTGAAAAAGACTTTTTTATTTTGTTTTTGTCTTTGAAAAGTAGGAAAGAAGTAAGAGAGGGAGGATTTTCCTAAGTTAAAAAAAATATTGTAAATATAATTTAAATCATAGCTTATCTGAAGTGAGAGGACTTGTTATTTGTGGGAAATTTAAAATTTAATAAAGAAGTGAGAGAAGTTGGCATTTGCAGTTTTTATTGGCCAACAGTGTCAACTGTGTACTGTTGGCATCAAGCTTATAGTCTCTTATTTAGTTTATTAAGTCAATTGATTAAAAACCGAAAGCCTGGCTATTTAGATTGCCGAGATCATAATGTTAACTGTCAGATTCTAAAGGTGTATAAGCCTGAAAACACCTTCATAGATTATTTCTTCTAAATGCTGAAAAATGCCCCCTTCTCCTGAGAAAGGTAATAGATGTTATTGGATATCCATTCCTTACAGACTCATTCACATTTTTCTTGTCCTGGTTAGTATCTCCACTATCAGGACATTTTCATTTAGGACCAGCAATAACCCATATTTTGGTTTAAGCAGATCCAGCTGTAGATTACAATATTTCAAACCAAGAGACCCATTCAAGCTGTTTTCTGCTGCTTTAATCATAAAGGAGCTATTTACTCTTACAATGCTAGAGATTAAGGCTTTATTTTTCACTCACCATCATTTTCACTGTTACTTCAGCAGTCATTGAAGTACCTTTATCTCCTCTTTGGTTACATGGCCCCACTGAGCTGGAAGATGGATTATGGAGTGGGACTTCATTTATGGTAGAGGAAGACATTTGAGAATGTTATGACTTTAGCATTTACTGAAAGTACAGGTTGTACAGGTTGATGATGATGACAACTTATATCTTGGTTTATCTTTGCCAAACATATTTAACATCTATTATTTTATGCTCATAATAACACACTGAAGTGGTATTATACAATGTGGCATTATGTAATCACTCCAAGTTTATCAGTGAAGAAATTAATGTTTAGTAATCTAACTTACCAGGGTCGCTCAGTTAGTAAATGAAAGATCAGGACTGAAGGCCAGATTCATTGACTCAAGACCCTGGTTATTCTGTACAATACACCAAGGATAGAGAGATTAATGATAGCCAACATTTTTTAGCAACAGGAACTGCTTTACATGTATACTCTCATTTTATTTCATTCCAATAAGCCAGAGGAGAGCATTATGATTAGCTGCATTTTATAAAAAAGGATACAGAAGCTCAGAGAGTTTTAGAAATGTGCCATATCACCCACCCTGTAAATGGAAGAGTCAGGATTAATCTCAGCTCTAGTATACTCTAGAGTTTGTAGAGTGCTATATTGTCTCTTGACCAGAAAGGGGAAAAACTTTCAATAAATTAAAGCCAATTTTTGTCATAAATCACTTTAAATGGTATTTCACAGATGATGCTAAGAAATTAAGCCTTTAAAAAAATGTCAAGGTGTCTATATTAGAGTTCCCCAAGCAAAATTTCCAAAAGGGGTCTTTTTTTGCACATATACGAGCTACTGTGTACTGTATTACCAATCAGTTTAAAGAAATAGAACACCAGCCAAGAGAGAACAGCCAGCAAGCTGCTCACTGTGGTTTTGTAAATGTTCAATGATTAGAGTAGATAATTATTGATATTATTTTGTAATTTATTTTTCAGAGGACGTATCTATCTGCAGATTTAAATATATATACTGGCTCAACATGCAGAATCTTTTCCAGGGAAATTTTCATAGTTGTCCTCGTTCTAAAGTTGCTGTCTTGTGACTTCATTGCCTTAGGCTGTGATGACCACTGGGAGTATTGGCCAAATCGTCTTCCCTGCTGACCTGAGTAGCCTCTCTGCAGAGTTCCCTGCTAAGACAGTCATTCGCTAACAATAGGTGGCCATTGCCAGCAATTTGAGCACAGCAGTCCTCTTACTTGGCAGCAGTTACCAGCAATTGGCAAGCTATTACCCAAATCTCCTGCCAAGAGAAAGCTAGGACTTTTAGAATTACCTTGTTCCTTTCACCTGGTTGCCACATTTCTCTCTTTAAAAAAAAAACAAAAAGGAGAGTGTTGTGTGTGCAAGTATACTTCTTAATAGGCTTCATGCTGACACCGTCCCTGGCGTGGGTATATTTGGGTCTTTAAAATGCTTAGCAAAAGGAGTGCCCTTCCATATTGAAATATAGAACTTTCCTTGGGTATTAAATTTCATTTGGAAGTCCTCTTTTTCTTGATATATTCATATCATCTTGAAATCACACCATCCTCAGTCTTTAAGCATGGCCAGATCCCCAGATTCTGAACTTCTCAGGCCCAGATGAGGCTGAGTCTCAGATAGAGTGTTTTTACCTGTCCACCCATTATTCTTCATAGCCCTGATCTTATCCCTGTGAGGCAGGGCTGAGCTCCAAAAGTTTGTTAGAGATCAACTGGAGGCGAGCAAATACCCTCAATTTCAGCTGGTGTCTTGGTCCTATCCGAATTTCACCTTCTGACAGAACCTGTAATGCAAATACAAGGTTCAAACTTGCGTTCTCTGGGGCTTTCTAAATCTCTCTACTGGGAAAACTATTCAGTAAATGCCTATCTGTCTTGGTTGCATTTAAAACATAGGACCTCATTCTTCTCCACCTTCCATCTGATTGCATCTTGGGCCTAGGTGATCTTTTGTTCCATGTGTGTATGTGTGTGAGTGCGCGCACGCGTGTGTGTGTTCTTACCAATAAACTTTTCTTCAAGCCCTCTGCTGAAATTTGGATAAACTCAATTTTCATAGACCCTGCAGTTCAACCCTCTGTATTTTACAATGACTCCTGCTGTTATAGAAACAGAAGGCAAGCAAGGAATTTTTTCCTTTTAGAATTCTCTGTTACCTTAGAATATTCAAGGAAATCATTTCTGACTGAAAGTTCTATCTATACTTGGTAATGTTATTACAGGAGACACACTATGTACTTGTTTTGACGCTAAAATATGTTTAGACTAAAATTTTAAATTATTCATCTAGTTAAGGTGTGTTGCTATTCCATAATACTTCTCAAATGTGTGTTTCAACTTTCAGGTTTCTTTAAAACAAACAAACAAAAAAAAAAAACTCCATCAAGTTAGAATAGAATGTGAGAAATTCAGTGTATAAGAGAAATCTGTCTTTATGTTTCTCCAGGCAAATAATGTTTTATCTTAGAGCAGGCTTCCTGCCTTTGGTGTACTCAAAGAAATTAATTTGACTGTTTATGATGTTATTTAATTTTCAATAATTATTCAAGCATATATAACCACAGACATCTATGTAGTAAGCAGATGGATCAGAAATTGTGCATGTACTTAGAAATAATCCTTAAAATACAAAAGTAGATTTTAATATTAAGCATCTAAAAAATTGCTAACATTACAAATTGCTTATAACCCTGGAGCTGCAGCCAATGATGTAAAAATTTAAATATAAGAATTTAAATGAAAATTTCTGCCTTCTCAGCATAAAACAGTTACTGAATAACAGTAGAAAATAAGGGGCAAATCACTTAAAGAACACTTTATTTCTTTCTTGAAATAAAGATTTGATGTGTTTGTAACTAATTACGTTAATAATAAATTGTAAATAATTTAGATTGGAGTAGTCTTCATAAAAGTCACATTCTCACATGGAAAATACCAAATGGGAATTATATTAGTAAATACCAGCTCACTTTTAAGATTCTTACAGAGAAAGAAACAAAAAATATTGAATTTTCAGTTCTCAAAACTTATGCCAGAGCTTATGTTTACTACTGTCAATAAAATAGGGAATGTACGTTATTCATTTCCTATTGGGAGAGAGGGAGAGATGAAAATGAGTTCATATGGTGAAATGAGTTCTGGTTTTTAGATTAGTGAGTTCTGAATTCAAGTTCATGGTCTGCTGTTTACATGATAAATAACAAAGGTTTTAATCTTAGTCTCAAGATTTGTTGATGTTTTTCCTGTAATGTTTACTGTTTACTTTTAGCAGTATCTAACATGGTCCCTGATACTTTCATAATATGTTAAAAATGTACAGTAAAAAGAAAAAAAAAAGGGAATTGTTAGCCAGGCTTGGTGGCACGCACCTGTAATCCCAGCTACTGGGAAGGCTGAGGCAGGAGAATTGCTTGAACCCCAGAGGTGGAGGTTGCAGTAAGCAGAGATCATGCCATTGCATTCCAGCTTGGGCAACAGAGCAAGACCCCGTCTAAAAAAAAAAAAAAAAAGAAAATGGAAAAAGAAATTGGAAATATGGAAGGCAATAGAGGAAGATAGAGACAGAAAAAAAAGAAATTGAGACAGGAAAACATGAGCCCTTTTCAGCTTCTTCTCATTCCTAAGCCAAAAAAGTCAGGTTTTTCAAGGAGTAATATCACCATCTTATGGCCTTTTACAATAATGCTGCTAAAAATTAACATTCCAGTTGTATTTTTGCAACTATAAACATCAGTTCTTTACTCTTAGATCAAAGGTCAGATCTTGTTCGTATGTAAGATATTTTCTATCTTTTCTTTTTGAAGTAATAATAAGCCTGATGTCAGGTATCACAAATGTTTGCAGAGTTGCTGCTTAGTGTCAAAAGATGTATCTCACGTCTCTACTTCATTAGATACAAAGATGAGTAAGGCACAAGTATTAGCTTCAAAGAGCTTAGAGTTTGGGGAGGCTGTTTCTTCCAGGAAGAAGGAATTCATGGCTAGTGTGTTCTGACATTGGGTTCTGTAAATTACCGGGCATCTGTTCAACTTTAGAATGTGGGAAGGTTGGTATTACACATTAAAACCAGACGTTTCTGTGCAAAACAAGGAACCTAGGCCTTGGGCCCTTGGCCACATTGGGAGCAGACCTAAACTCTAGGGAGCATTGATCGGAAAATTGTAGACATAAATTCTAGGATCTCCTATTTCTTTTTTTCTTTTCTTTTTTTTTTTTTTTTTTTAGTTTGAGTCTTACTCTTGTCGCCCAGGCTGGAATGTAGCGGCGTGATCCTGGCTCACTGCAACCTCTCCCTCCTGGGTTGAAACGATTCTCCTGTTTTGGCCTCTTAAGTAGCTAGAAATACAGGTGCCCACCATCACACCCAGATAATTTGTGTATTTTTAGTAGAGATGGGGTTTCACCATATTGGCTAGGCTGGTCTTCAAGTCCTGACCTCAGGTGATCTGCCTTCCTTGGCCTCCCAAAATGCTGAGATTACGGGCATGAGCCACTGTGCCTGGCCCCCTGTCTCTTATTATGAGAAACTAGGCAGGATAGGATTTGGTTCAAAGAAGAAAGAAAATGAATGGAAGAGTTGGCAGCATTAACTGTCTATTTCAAAGCCATAACTAGAGGGGTTACTGTAGAAGTGGGAAGCTACCCTTGGCTTAGAGCACGAGATCAGTGCTGATAGCAATTACAGCCTAACTCTAATCCCAATCTTTGATCTCACTTCTTCTAAACATAATAGAAAAGTCAGGAGCATATTCTCTGCCCTGCTTTTGTGCCAGGCCTGACATTGTCTGTTGCCCATACATGCTGGTTACAGGCACAGTCTCCTTTCCTTATGAAGAAGCATGTGCTATCTGTGTCATGGTGTGTTATTGCCATTCTCTTTGCTGGCCATGTGCACTGCTGCGGCTGTCACTGGAGCAATGAGAAGCATCATCTCTGCAGCTTCTGATCCTGCCATGTCTGCTGCACCGAAGCTCTCAATTTGGAGGAGAAGATGCCACTGGGGATTAAAGAGCCGGCAGCATCATTTTAGTTATTTGTCTGATTGTGCTAATTTACCAGTATCTTAGAAAGAAAATATCTACTATTACAGAGCAATGGTTTTCACTCCTATGGTCATGACAAAAGCTTTGAGACCACACACACCCCACTACACACACCAATCAGCTCTCATTTCAGTTTTTTCCCATGGTATCTAGGACTAGTTAGTGCTTTAAATTGAAATTTTGCAGATACTACAAACCCAGAAAAATGTTCGCTTCCTGGAAAATGAGATGACTTAATGAGATAATGCTGTGATTCTGTGATTGTCACTACGATAATGTAATAGGGACTGTAGTGCAGCATTAACGATTTCAGTAGCTGAGTGGGAAATGAGAAAATATGTTTCCTTTGGTTATGGTTAGGAGTAATATTATGCAACTTTGCATTGGAAATAACTTAAACTGCATGCCATAAAATTAGTTTTAAATTGAAATGGGAGGCTGTGGTTATTTGAAGATGTTTTTCTTTTTTATTAAGCCAAGTGCCCTCTGGGATAACAGTTTGTGTACCTCTAACTCCTGGGCCCAATCTAGTTTTTCGTTAGGGCTTGTATTGGTTTGTTCATTCAGGTGTGTCTAGGCCACCTTCTGGTCATTTCCTTTTCAGCTAACACTCAGAGCCAAGCTGAGGAGAGAAGCTGCTCTCTTATTGCTGCCCCTTTGTGCCTTGTGTCTGAGCAGACAAGGAAAGCAGTGGCCTGTGTTGACTAATCCTGGCAGCTACCCTTCCTCCTCAAGGCTGGGTCAGAACCTTGCTCAGTCATTGGCAGAATCAGCAGGATTCACAGACTCATTCCGAGACTTTTGTGCTGTTCTATATTTTTAATCAAAAACATACAAGCACACATAAAATTACCACACTCACCACAGACCTTACATTTATGTCATTCCTTTCTATAGCCTATTGGCTAAGAGTGTGATTTTGCATTTATATCCCAGCTCTGCCACTAGTGCCTTGTGACCAGGCAAGGTAAGCATAAACCTTAACAGCCTTGGTCTGCTTGGTTTAAAAAAAAGGAACTGATAATAGTACTGTTTATTGTGGATTATGATGAGTGCTATGTGAGGTCATGAAGGCACATGCTTAATTCAGCACCTGGGACATAATAAGTGCTCAATAAATATTGGCTATGGTGATTATTTTATGAGTTTGCCCATAGCCAGCTCAGCTCACTGTAGAGGACTGCACTTTTCTGGGAACTGTATCAAGTAGAGGCTATTCTCCTGTTCTGTGTAACCTGGAGGAAGAGGATTCAACGTAACTTATATCCAGGCATTTTTAATTTTTTTGCAATTCTTTTAGCTGTTATCTACCAGCTTTTTGGATATTTTCCTAACAGTCATGTGCCCTCTGCCTTGCTTACCGTCATCCTCTCTGACCTTGCCCTCGCCATTTGCCTCAGCACCTGCAGTGCCTCCATGGGTGATTACCAAAAGTTCATCATTTCCAGCTAAGTCATCTCTGTTCTTCAGCCCATTTCCTTGGCAAAGCTGTTATGTTTTTATAAAGTTCTGTTCCTGACACTGAATTCTCATAATCTTTTGGTTCTCTTTTTCTGCTTACATGCCTCCCTAACCGTTGAAATGCTGTGGTGATTTGTTAATTAACTCATTTATTCATCTTCTGATTTGAGAAATACCTATGCATGCCCTACGCTGAGCATGGTACTCTCCAAGGTGCTGGAATGCTGCAAGGACCAACTGTTTCATGAACACACTTAAGTTTCCACACCCAATTTATCATGCAACTCTAGGTCCCTGCAGTCCTTGGTTGTGACTGCTATTTTTAGACTGCCAAATCCACTAGAGGAGAGAAAAAAGTCACAGAATTGCTTATCAGCTCCATTACATATTGTTTCTCGAAAATGCTCCATGATTGCCCAATTACAACACTCATCACACCCTGAAATGTAACTTCCAATTTACTCATGTGTCTCCCAGCTCTGCCCTGAGCTCCTGACACAGCCTCATTTGTTTATGACCCTGATCTAAACCTGGCTTAGAGTAGGGATTCAGTGAATATTTGTTGAATTCATATCAATTCATTCATATCTCATTTTAAGCTTTATAACGGGTCTTAAGTTCTGCTTGGCAAACCTATTTTTCGTAGTTTTCATCTTCCTTTCACTGCCTATTACAATCCTTCCCATTTCTACTTGAAACTTTTCTGCTTCCTTGCACAGCCTGTCCTCCGTTTTTCCCTTCTGCGGAATCACTTGGTTCAGATTTTGTGGAGGATATCGACACCATCTGGCATGAGTTTCCTGGCCTTCCTGTTAGGCTGCTTATCCCTTCATGACCTCACTACCACCCTGGTAAGGGAGGTGGCAGGAGCCACCTCGGGTCTTTCCTCCTCCCAGGGCTCCCCTCCACCTGTGACTCCCACTGCACCTGGGCTGATGACCTGTAACACAGCAAAGACTTCAAGGGAGTTTGCTGAATCCCTTCCCAAGGAGCTGCCCAGAGCACTTAGACTGACTAGAGTGCTTGGTACAGTGGGTCTACACTTTGCATCGCCATGTCTCCACTGCTGTGACCAACTTTCAAGTCAAAAGTCAGCCAGACTTCTCTCCTGTTGAACCCCAGGTCACTGATCTCCTCAGCTCTGAACTTCTCAAAACGAGATGGGTCCATTCTTGATAAATTCTGTGTCAGATTCTATGGCTCACCTGAATCTAGCCATGCTGCAGATGTAGTCTACAGCTCTCTGCCCTAGTCAGACTGTAGGATTCCTTTAAATTCCTGAGCACTAGTGGAGGTGATAAAACTTGCACTTTTGCCCTGATGTGGAAGGGAGGAAAATGAAATCTTAGGATATCTTAAAATATCCTGCAATCTTGGCCTCTGATATACTAGGAACCTAAAAATGTTCTGAATTTAATAAGGAAAATAAGAGAGCTAATCCTCTGTTCCTGAGGGCTGACTTATTAGGCGTAAAGATTCACTAGGATTGCCTTTGACAAAAAGAGAAAGTTTCATAGGCCTAAAGGCTCTTGCCACATATTTTATGAGCCTGACTTGGGAGTGGTTTCTTTTATTTGGCCAGGGTAGGTATCTCCTGCTATCACTTTCAGGCATTTGCTTCTGGTTCCTGGTTTGTGAGAAATGCTTAGAGATATGAATCATCCTATAAAGTACATTTTTCTTTAGGAAGGGCTTGGGCTTGCCAGGCACGCAAGAGATTGTGAGCCCCAGGAGAGTAGAAGGTACTTTCTGTCCTCACAGAGGCACTTGGTTGTCAGGATGCTTATTCCAGGAAGCTTAATTACAAACCACCGATAGGAGTTTATTTTAGTAACTACAGAAAATGTTTGTTTAGGTAAGGGGGAATTTTCCTTTCCTGAAGATAAACTCTTGCCTAGCTAGCATTCAGTTACCTTTCAGATGGTCTGAGAAGCCAAAGTGTGAATGTGGTGTGTGTGTGTGTGTGCGTGTGTGTGTGCGTGCGTGCATGCACATGTGCACGTGTGATGTGTATGCACATGTGTGTTTAAGCTGCTGAGTACTTAAAACCTGCTTTTGTATTTTGATGGTTATTTCTAGTAGGAAATGAGGCTGTCCAATTTATCTCTGGCACTGAGCAAGCCCTATTTGTCTCTGGCATGAAGCAGGCTTTGCTCATCTGGTGCCGTCCCGGTTATCACACTACTCAGCAGGGGTAATTTGTTTTGTTTTATTTCTGTCCCAAAAGGTAATTAATAATACAAGGACAAAATTGTTTGTGTAGTGTTTTTATATTTTTGATTACCCAAAGAAGTATTTTTCAGGAGCCTTTCCAAATAGCTGCTTTGCACCTGGCTGGAAATCTGTACTCCTCGGCGACAAAGAGCTAACTTTTGGAAACCTTCCAGGGGACCCATTCTTTACCTTCATGCACCTCTGAGCCCCATTCAATGTGAGTTAAGGAGGATTTTTAGAGGGTATTAATATCAGTGAAAAGTCTTTGGTGCATAGTAACATTGAGCCAGAATAATTTTCTGTCTTCTGGCAGTGATTTAAAGAAATCCTTTGGAATGCTGTTACACATTAGGTGTTCTGGGCAGTTCTGCGCAGTTCCTTCTATACATCTTACTTGTTGCAGCAACCAATATGGTCACTATTATTCTCTATTTAGAAGGTGAGGAAATTGAGATTTATGGTAGCATAGTGTTTAAAACATGCTTTTTGATTTTTTGTGTGCGTGTATTTTTTTGGTAACAGTTTGATTAGATGTCATTCACATACAATAGAATTCACCTATTTAGAGTGTTCAGTTCAATGGTTTTTAGATATATTCAGTTGTGAAACCCCCACAACAATGTATTTTAGAACACTTATATCACCTTAAAAAAGAACCTTTAGCTATTACCTTTCAGCTCTCTCATTCCCTAAGCCCCAAGCAACAACTAACCTACTTTCTCTTTACATATATTTCTTATGCTGGGCACTTCTTTTCCATTCATTCATTCCTTTTTAGAGACAGGGTCTTGCTCTGTTGCCCAGGCTGTAATATAGTGGCATGATCATAGCTCACTGTAATCTCAAACTCCTGGATTCAAGGGATACTCCTGCCTCAGCCTCTTGAGTAGCTGTGACTATAGGCATGCACCACCATACCCAGATAATTTTTTTAACAACTGGGGGTCTTACTATGTTGCCTAGGCTGGTCTTGATTTCCTGGTCTCAGATGATCCCCCTGCCTTAGCCTCCCAAGCACTGGGATTACAGACATGAGCCACTGTGTCTAGCTCTTATGCTGGACATTTCATATGAATTTCATATGAGTGGAATCATGTAACATGTAGCCTTTTGTGACTAGGTTCTTTCATTTAGCATAATGTTTTGAAGGATCATTTGTGTTGTGTGTGTTAGTATTTCATTTCTTTTTATGGCTGAATGTTGTATGGATATATCACCTTTTGTTTATCTGTTCATCAGTTGATGGACATTTGGATTGTTTGTCTTTTGACTATTAGGAACAAGGATATGAATATATAAGTTTTATATAGATATGTATTTTTACTTTTCTTATGAATATATTGAGGAACAGAATTGTTGGAGCATATGGTTACTCCGTGTTTAATTTTTTAAGAAACCTTCCTACTGTTTCCCAAAGTGGCTGCACCATTATACATCCCACCAGCAGTCTATGAGCATTTCAGTTTTTCCACAGACACCTCAAAATTTACCTGTTTGATTTTAGCCACAATACTGGATGTTAAGTGGTATCTTACTGTGATTTCGATTTATGTATGTCTAATGGCCAGTGATGTTGAACATCTCATGTTCTTCTTAGGCCATTGGTATGTCTGCTTTGGAGAAATGTCTATTTATAAAGTACTTTAAAATTGAGCTTTTTTTTGTTATTAGTAAGTTGTAATACTTATTTGTATGTACTAGATAGAAAACCCTTGTCAGATATATGATTTGCAAATATTTGGCTTGTGTTTTACTTTCTTGTTAGGGGCCTTTGAAGAACAATGGTTTTCATTTTAATTTTAATAAAATCTAGTTGTTTTTTTTTTTAATTTGTATTGCTTGTGATTTTGATTTTGCGTTTAAGAGCTCACTGCCAAATCCAGGGTCACAAAAATTTACCCCTGTGTTTTCCTACTTACTTTTGTTGTTCTAAAATATATTTTTCTTTTTATGGGCATATTCTCTAGTTGCAGAATCTTGGAATTTGGTCACATGGCTACTTAAGCAGTAAAAAGGCTCTGTTCTGTGTGTGATCACAGAAATTTCTGTCATTCAGTTTTTGCATTGGGCTTTCTAAATACCTCATTCTGCTCATCAGCCATCATTTTTGTTCACTGTAGGTGCTGACAGACCTCTGGTTGGAACTTTGCTTTTATTCATTGGTCAATTTATGAATGAGTCAGATATTTCAGCTCCTGTGTTTTATCTGATGCTTATATTTCTTTTCTGTTGTTTCATTGTTCTTTCTAATTGGCCTTATAAAAGTATTTCTGCAGTAAATACCGGAGTATTTACTGCAGAAATACCAGAGTATTTACTGCAAAAACTTTTCGTACTTTAAAAATGCCAAAAGAAGCTTTTAGAAAAGGAAGAATATCTGTCAATGTGCTACTCTCTTACATTATCAATTTTTTTGACAAAATGCTTAAAAGGTGATTTAAGGCTGGTTAGGCAGCACTTATGTGTGGGAAAGAAAATTTCTCTTTTAGTGAGTTAATAGCCTATCTGAGGCACTTGCAAGAAAAATTCTCCAAATTTCACAGACATTTTTGTCACCACAGTACCCTAGTGAGTATAGAATGGCTGACACTTTTATAGCTGTTCTCCTTCAGTATTGACAGTCTTTCATATCCTTCTACTTCATGTGTGTGTGTGTGTGTGTGTGTGTGTGTGTGTTTACCCAAAATGCTTCCATTATGACACTAAACTCCTTTAAGTATTAATAATGTTCTGAGAGCCGTTTGAAGGAAAGTGTGACATTTATACAAAGAAAAGTCAATTTTTTATTTGTTTAATATTCATAAAAATTCCATGAAAGTCTAAGCATTTGAAAATACCTGATAGTATTGAAATACATTTCTTTACATATAAGACTTTATCTAAATCCATAAAAAAATCTTGTCTCTCATACTTCTTGTGACTTCCTTCTTTCATTTTCTCAGGGGGAGTATCGATTTGTTTCAAATTGGCATTAATATTTTGATTCTTTTATTATTTATTTATTTTTGAGACGGAGTCTTGCTCTGTCACCCAGGTTGGAGTGCAGTGGCGTGATCTTGGCTTACTGCTGCCTCCACCTCCCAGGTTCAAGCAGTTCTCCTACCTCAGCCTCCTGAGTATCTGGGATTACAAGGATGCACCACCACACCCAGGTAATTTTTGTATTTTTAGTAGAGACAGGGTTTCAGCATGTTCACCAGGCTGGTCTCAAACTCCTGGCCTCAAGAGATGCACCCATCTCAGCCTCCCAAAGTGCTAGGATTACAGGCATGAACCACCACATCCGGCCCACCATTTTGATAAACAATAAATAAGAATGTTTCCTGCTGATGAAGAAAGAATATTTGTGTCTGGACTTATTAATTAAAGTGGGTAATTAAATTCACTGCCTAGGGTAATTGTTACTTCCTACTTCTTTGCTCTGTTTTCTGGTTGGGTTTCACTTCCTCATCAGCAATATTCACTAGCCCTTTCCTGACTTTTCTTAACTCTGATTATCACTTTTAAGCTTTTCAGTAACTAACATTCAGTTTTTACATATTTGAATCAGTACTTTGGTTTTTACATTCATATGCAATTTATATTTATATTCATATACAATACCTCCTGTTTGTATCATATACAATACCTCTTATCATATGGAATAGCAAATTACTTATGGAAGCTCTCCTATCTTCTCTCTCTCTCTTTCTCTACATTCTGTATCTCACATATTTTCCAGAATATGTCCTTGCATATAGAAGGCTTAGATAAATATATACTGATTTTATTTCGTGTTCTTCCATTAACTCTGATGTAAATTTCTTAACCTTGCTGAGTCTCAGTCTTCTTACCTGTAAAGTGAATATACTGTCTCACAATGCATGTTTGTCACAATGCGTATGTATATATTTACGTGTGTGTGTGTGTGTGTGTGTGTAGATTTATTACAGGAATTGCCTCACACAATGATGGAGGCTAAGAAGTCCCACAATATGCTGTCTGCAAGCTAGAAAACCAGGAAATCTGATGGTGTAATTCAGTTAAAGTCAGAAGGCCTAAGAACTAGAGGGTGAAGGGCAGGGTCGTAATGGGACTCTGTTATAATTCCTGGAGTTTGAAGACCTGAAAACCATCAACTCTGATATCTAAGGATGGGAGAAGATGGTGATGTTTCAGCTCAAGAAGAGAGAGTGAGAGAAAATTTGCCTGGATTTTTATTGTTTCCGGGCCCTCAACAGATTGGATGGTGTCCACCCACATAGGTGAGGGTGGATTATTACTTAGACTTATAATTAAAATGCTCATCTCTTCTAGAAACAACCTCCAAGACACACCCAGAAATAATGTTTTTACCAGCGATCTGGGCATCCTTTAGCCCACTCAAGTTGATGCATAAAAATAACCATTGTACAGTGCTATAGTATATATAAATTGAGAAAATTTTTATGAACAGCTTTCAATTTGGGGCCAGATTTGGAAAGAGCTGGAGAATATCACTTCTGCCTGTTATTTCTCTGCTGCCTTATACCCATGCATCCTTCTTTCCCAAATTCAGTATCATCTGTGGAGTAATTGCTCAGAAAATATTTTCTAATTGACTTCTGGGTAACTACTTCATTATATGAATATAAAAAGAATTCTCTGTGAATAATATGGACTATATATAAGCAACAGCAAATATGTGAGTAAGAGGGAAGGACTGTAAGTAAGACTATTGATTGGCTAACGCAGTGGTCTTACAGTCTTTTGATCATGTACTCCTATGAGTAAGAGATTTTTGACCATACATTCTTCCAATATTTTGTGATTGGCTGAAACACAGATTATATCAGTCAACTTCAGAAACTACCAGGTTATCCAAATGTATTATTGTTATTACTACTAATGGTACTTGTAATTATCAGTGTTATTTAAGTTTCAGTCAAGGGATATGAACAAGGATAGGCATCATGGGAAATTACTAATTTTAACTGAGAGATTCAAGATATTCTTGTGGAATGAATTTCTCTCGACCTAACCTACTTCAAAACCCAGCTTAAAATTCGTGCCATTCAGTCAGTCGACGACTATTTATTGAACATCTCCTAGGCCATCTGACACTATTCTAGGCACTGAGAATATACCATGGAACAAATCAATATGGTCTCTGTCATTATGCAAATCAAATCTGTTAGTAGAGAATCAGCAGAGTGGAGGTAATCACAATGGATTTTGTCATTTCCAAATACATTTAAGTTCCCCCAAAATAAGAAGAATTTAAATGTTAGTGACACTTAATATGCAGAGTAATATGTACATTGTCCCTTTATCTGTGATTTAGATGGTGACCTACCAACTGCAATATTTGTCGTATCCTGAAGGCATGATGAGATAGTGAGGAAGTAGACTACTGAGTACATTTTTATATTGTGTGTATAACATATAGTGAAGAAAAAATAATTTGTGTATGACATTGCCTCACTGGGATTGATGCTAGCAATGGAAAGAACAGAAAATGTATTCCTCCTAGGCTCTAGTACACAAAACTGTAAGAAAACTTCAGGCAACAGTTAGAACATTTTGATTAGACTGATGATAATGTAGTCCTTCCTTCAAACCCTTGAATGTCATTCCATTGCTAATGATAAAGTCCATACTCCTTGACCTGGCATGCAAGATCTTCATTCTCTGGACCCTGCCTGCTTTTCTAGTTTTGCTAACTTCTTTTTCATATTTGTACATGTCTTGAATGTCATCCTCACCCTGTTTATCTAACAGTTTCCAACTCGTCCTTCACAACTCTGCTGAAAGATCGTCCCCTCTGCAAAGTCTTCCCAGATGTTTCCAGACAGGTACTCACAGTGTGCTCTAACCTCAGGTGGTATCTTCACTCGGATGCCTGTCAACCCTCAGGTCACTGTATTTTAATTATCTTTACCTCTCACTTCCCCTCACAAGACTGTAAACTGGTGACACAAACCTGTCCTTATGAAACGAAGATAGTTTTGCTTTGGGAGGAATTTTAGATACAGCTCAATTTCGGGTAGGGTTGAAAGGTCTCTCCCAGTCAGTTGTCTCATAGGTGAACTTCACTGTGCATATTTCCAAGCCTCTGCTTGGAAGTAAAGTAAAAGCTTCTCCTGACTTCGGTATCCTATTTTATAGCATTGCTATGAGGTGGGAGTGATGTGAAAGTACATGCAGAGCCCTCAGAACATTCAATGAGTGCTAGCTACTGTTGTTAAAATGCACAGTCTATGCAATCACACCTAAGAATGCATTCCCTTCAGCCAAAGTATAAGTGACATATCAGGCTTTTGTTTGTTTTGAGGAAGCCTAAGGAGGAGGAGGACAGAGGGAGGGAATGTTAACTCAGAAAGAAAAGTAAAGAAAGTTGAGAACAAGGCCTTAAAAACACGATTTCCTCAGTTTTCCCAAGAGAAATCGGTGAGTTTGGTAGATTTCCAGTTGTACTGGTAGGAAATTGAGTAGAAACACTAGCACTCATGTAATTTTTGTTGTTCCTATTGTTGTTTTCCCCAAGAGAAATTGTTAACTTTGCTATATATCCCATCATATTCATGAGAAATGTAGTGGGGACCCCACTGGATTAAAGCCCCCCCTTTTATTTATATATCATTTTGCATGTTTAATAGAGCTAAGATGCTTGCTACCTTCATTAGGAGCTTGCTGTTTGCAGAGGGAATTGCAGGCCTCCACCATCTCAGTGGCTCATCTCAGTAATTAGTTGGAAAAGTGATTTGCAACAGCTCATGCTCTCTGGAACTATGACTTTGAGCGCGTCATCTCACCACAGATCTCCTTGTCAGCCGGTGATATGTTATGGCTGTCTTTGTCTGACCATATGTATTCTTTCAATGTCTCTGACAGCAGGGTCTCTGAAATCCACAATTTTGGTTGGCGATAAGAACTGTTGTCAGTGTTTATTTGATTCATTTTGGTGCCATGCAGTAAAATTGAGCAATGGCTGTTGAGTAAAGAACAAAGTGAATATGTGGCAACTGGCAAGTGTGTAAAACTGTAATTGATTTAAGTTGAATTCACTCCTAAGCCTCATTCATTCATAGTCCTTTCCTGTGTCGGCCAAGTGGTAACTATATATTCAAACTTGGTGTCTTTCCTCTAGACTGTGGGACTCCTGAAGACAGGCCAGTCCTTGGTCATCTTGTGCTTGCACATAAAGCAGATTCAGCACATATGAAGTTCTCATTAAATGTCCAGTGAAGGATTGTGTGTGAGACAGGATCTAAGCATAGTATCGGACAATTATTCGTGATGTTACCTTGATAAATTTTTATGAAGTTTTGATTATAAAAATTTGTAAGCACATGCACAAGGAAAGAGAACAATGAAACGGGCCCTTGTATACCCATCCTCCAGTTTCAACAGCTATCCATCCTTGGCCACACTTGTTTCATTTATACTGATTTTTCCCATCATAATATTCTAAAGAAAACCTATAGGTAAGATTTGGGTATTTATGTACAGATAATTCCATAAATTAAATAAATGTACAGCTTAATTTGCATTGCCAGCCTTCAAGGGATATTTGCTAAGAGCAAGCTCTATATAACATTTTTAATGCCTCAGATTGAAAAAGGCACTGTCCCTTCTATTTGCACCGTGTTTTGACCACGCAGAACCAGTCGCTTTTAGCATTTCTCAAGATTCTCATTGCTTAATAACTTGTGGAACTAAAGCATGAGCAGGATAGGATTTCAGTGTCAAAGTGTGGAAGCTTGCTCATTTGTTCCTTCGTTCCTTCATTCAGTAAACATGTGTAAGAGCATCTCTCCCCATGGAGTTGCTGCGGGGATAAAATGCCTGTCACCTAATGAGTGTTCAGTAAAAGTTATTGATTACTGTTTTATGACTATCCTGTACCAGGGACTGTGCTGGGCACTAAGATTAAAAATGAAAAACAAACAAAACTCAAACATTTTCTTAGTATTTTTCTAAAACTCTTTGTCTGGAAAGGATCATTTTAGAGACCCTAAAGAGAGCCTAGATGTGAAGAATGAAAGAGGGGGAAAGAGGTAAGGAATGGGAGCGTAGAAAAGGGAACTGGATGGACAAGACCGGTGTGGTTAGAGGGAGGCTCTGGTAGGATTCCTTCCCCTGCTTCTTGAGGATGGCCTGTCCTGCCCTAAGGCCATAGTATTCTGTGCTGCGGTGCAGGCAGCTAGGGGTGAGGGAAGGGTGGGCAAAGGCTGCCTTCTGGTCTTAGAATTAGTGACAAGAAGCAGCTACCACCAGAGGACGTGCACCCCACACCCGCCAGTCATCAGGATCCTTCCTGCCCAAGTGGAGCACAGTTCAGCCTCTTGGCTCCAACTGGAAGTCACTTTTTCATAGTGTGACTTTCAACACCATCCATTAGTACCTCACTTCTTTTTGCAGTTTTTACTATGACTTAGGATACATGTTGTGAAATACCACCTTTGGCCTAAAATTTGGGTATGTGATCCTGATGAATACTCACGTAGCTGTCTTTTGTGTAGGTCTGGTAAGACTCTTGTAGCCACATGCATTTCTTCTTTCTCTGTATCTGTGTTTCTCTCCCTGCATCTCCTTTAGTACTTAGCTCTTCTTTTCTGGTTCTTAGTTTTCTTTATGTAATCTGTATCTCCCTTCTCCTTTGTTACTTCCCGAGTTTTGACTTCCTTCTTCATTTGATTTCTTTTTCTGATTTTTGTTTGTTTGTTTGTTTTGTTTTGTTTTGTTTTGAGATGGAGTATCACTCTTTTGCCCAGGATGGAATGCAGTAACACAATCTCAGCTCATTGCAACCTCTGCCTCTCAGGTCCAAGTGATTCTCCTGCCTCAGCCTTCTGAGTAGCTGGGACTACAAGCATGTGCCACCATACCTAACTAATTTTTTGTATTTTAAGTAGAGACAGGTTTCATTGTGTTAGCCAGGATAGTCTAGATCTCCTGACCTTCTGATCTGCCTGCCTCGGCCTCCCAAAGTGCTGGGATTACAGGCGTGAGCCACTGTGCCTGTCCTTGATTTTCTTTCTTTACTCACTATACTGTTTTTTGTTTTTTGTTTTCAGCTTTCTTCTTGGGTGACTATGCAAAGGCATTCAGGGATACAGCATTTTTGCACTTCTGAAAATATCAGAGAACTTTAACCTTTCACTGTCTCATACTCGGGGATAGAAAGCGAGCTTGAAGCCTCACCTTTAAACTGAGGTATGGCTCTTACAGCCCTAGCAGGTGCCTGACCATATACTCTTTTGTTCATTTGGACACTGGCAGCTGAGTGCTCCATGTGCACTCACTGGAGATCCTGTGAGTGTGAAAAAGACATGGCCCCTGCCCTTATGGGGCTCACCACCCAGTATACCTTATGGTGAAATGCTATGCCCCTAAAACATATTGAATGGCAACTTCAACTGAGTGATCTTATTGGGGGACCTATAATTTTTAAGATATGTACATTTACTTAAGTTACAGTATCATTCTGTCATCAAATTTCATGGATAATTATTATGCTCAAAAGCTGATAGATTCTGAGAAGAGATTCAGCCTGAAGTCAGTCAGATGAAATGATAAGCCTGAACATGTGATGAAGAAAATCAAGTGAAATAAACACTATGGATAGTTTGTTATTTTCTCACCCACACACTGTCAGAATGCTGCTCTCGGTGCAACTAGAGTAGATTATTAATATCTGTCCATGCTTTAAAAAACTGTCAATATTACAACCTTAATGATAGAGTAAAATGGAAGATCACATGTAGCAATGCATTATTATAATCACTAACACATCAGGTGAGGTATAGAAATTAAAAATCTCACAGGAATGAAAGAATTAAAATGACTGTGTACATCGAGGTGCTTTTAACTAGTTAACTACTAATTGAAGTAGCTAACTGCTGAATGGGTAAGTTGTCCTTGTTCAGCCTATTGGGTTACTATGGCAACAGAGTCCTTTATCTTCCATAATATACATTGAATTTTTAGTACTTAATTTAAGCATTAGATTTCCTCATGAGGTGACTGAAAAACATATAGTATCTTGCTAACCAAATTTTAAAAATTAAACCCATGAGAAGATTATTCCTAGAATTTAAGTGAAAAAGAAAAGTCATATTGTTAGAATTAGACCCATGTCAAAATTAACAAATGTCATGGCTTGATTTGGGCAACAGTGATGAATTGTACAAAATTGAAGGAAACCATTTTATCTTCTATCTGTTTCTCCACATTCCCTGCAGCTTCAACTGTGTTAATTTAGCAAATTGCTGTGTTTTAGGACTTCTGCGGGTGCTATCAGGATAACAATGAAAAAGGATGCCCATTTCTCATAAGCCAGCAGACTAATGGGGAAGCATCATCTAAATTACCATCTTGGGTAATAAATACTTAAATAGTTGTGCTGTGGGATGACCCTGAAGGAGTGGCTAACTCTGCCTCAGTGGCTAATCCTGGCTCCCTGGGGATGGCTATGCTGATTGGGAATTATGGAAGCCTCTTGAAGAGATCACCCCACATACCAGCAGGAAGATGCTGGGTAACCTCTAGTAACATCCCTTTGCTTTCTCTTTTACTGGATGTGAACACAAACAACACAGTCATTACTGGTTGTAGTGGGCCGAATAGTGGCTTCAAAAAGATATGTCCAAGGTTCAACTACTGGTACCAGAGAAGGTAACCTTATTTGGAATTAAGGTCTTTGCTGATGTAATTAAGTTAATGATCTTCAGATGATATCATCCTCTATTTAAAATGGGCTGTAAATCTAATGATGAGTGTCCTTCTAAGGAACAGAAAAAGAGAAGACGTAGCGACACACAGACAGGAGAAGGTCATGTGAAGATAGAAGCAGAGGTTAGAGTTAGAGAGTCCAAGCCATAGAATTGCAAGAGTTGCCAGCAGCTGCCAAAAGGTAGGATAGTCGTTGGACAGATTCTCCCTCAGAGCCTCCAGAGGGAACCGATCCTGCCAACACCTTGGTTTTGGGCTTCTGGCCTCCAGAACTGTGAGAAAATAAATGTACGTTGTTTTAAGCTACTTGGTTTGTGGTAATTTGTACTGGTAGACCCAGGAAACTAGTACATTGGGCAATTTAAAAAATGAATAAAGAAAATTGAAATCACCTAAATGAAGGTTATCCATTCAGCCACAACTTATAACTGGCATGTGCCTCTGAAGGCAATTTTAATAAAACAGCAAACATATATTTTCTCAAGGCTGACATGCATCAAACATCCCAAGGGCCTCAAAAGAGAAGAGAAATTTGATTTATGTCTTCATGCTGGCTGAAAATAGTGTAGCCGTGGGTGAAGCTGGTTGTCACAGTCCAGTGCCACACACCTGTTTAGAAGCGTTATGGTCTTTGGTGGCCAAAGTTAAATACAAATGTCTGATACAATAGTGTAGCAAAAGCTTTAGGAAATAAAAACCCCACCTTAAACCCCCAACCCCACACCAAACATTCAAGAGACTGAAATATGTTCATGGAGCCTGCCACAGATGACAGAAGTACCTTCTCCCATGAGTCCGTCCCCTCCAAATCTTTACGTGGCCGCAAACGCCTTAATCTGGGAACAGACTCAAGTGGAGGGAGCCTTGTGTCCTGCCTGGCCTCTTCTGTGTGCCTGTGAACCTGGGGCTTAACCATGTAGGATTTCCATTTTTTCGTTGATAAAATGGGGAATAATATGACCCAGCATGGGAAATGTGCTCACCAGTCTCCACAACAGCGGGAGGAGGCACCTATATTTTTCTTCAGTGGTTGCTTTGTTTTCTTCTGATACAACCTGTAAATTAGGAAACATCGTTTTGCGTCTTACTTTAATGGGTTTGAGGTCGAGCCAAATCATGATAAGCTTCTAGTAAATAAACGTTCTGGGCCTTTGGCACTCCGCTTCATGGACTGTGTATTGTTTGCTCTTTTTAGTATTGATAAGCAATATTTGTGGAGAATTGCGGCATTGCAGGCACTGTGCTAAGTATTTAATGTATAATTTTGGCTGCTTACCTTATAGCAACCCTGTGATAGAGGTAGGGATGCTCTCAGCATATGCACTTTGCACATAAGGAAACTGAGGCTTCCAGAGTTTCCCTCATTAACTCAAGCTTCCACCATTATTAAGGAATAGGAATTAAGAGCTGCTAGCCTGCTCTTAGATTCGGGGCTGATGGCTTCAGAGCTTAAGTTCCCAGCCACAAAAAACATTACTATGGCATATGGCTGACTTTTTAAAAACAACTGTCCTTTTTGTTATTTTTCCTTTACCTTAATTTTTTTCATTTATTAATTAGTTGTCCTGTTGTTTCAGTAATATCTTTTAGCTATTTCATGAATTGGGGAAACAATGCATAAGACTATGTGCAGGTGATATCAGGATTATTGAGCCAATGTAGGTAGTTGCCAACTCATTACCTGGCTCACTAAAGACACGAAATCAGTACAGTTCTCTTGGCTTCCTATGCAGTACTCACCACCCCCTGTCCCCCAGTTGGTCTCTTCTACTTCTCAGGCAATGACATGAATGGATTGTAAATGATTTCCCAGAAACAACAACAATAATAATACGTTGTATATGGGTCTTAGTTAAGTTTATAAAATGAATCAAATGGGTATTAAAATTATATCTGTATTAGGTCTCTTACAACTTAAACTTCACTGTCTAAGTACAGAGTATATACGTCCTTTCTGAAGACCTTTTAAATGAATTTGTTTTATGTGTGTCTAGAAGTTCACCCTTTTACAATGTTAACATTTCCTGTAAGCCCCAGTTTCCTTATCTGTCAAATGGGACTGATAATATTACTTCATGGATTTGTTGTTTTAATAAGCACATATACTGACTCCAAAGTTGGCACTTCTAAATGGAGTGATAGCATGAATAAATATATACTTCTTTCCTTCTTCCTCTCCCTCTTCCCTGAGAGGGTCTGTTTTTTTAAATTGTTTTTAATCTACATAAGTTAATAGGCAGAAGGAGGAAGGCTTTCCTTCAGGACTGTTTTCTATTTTTTGAGACTAGGAATGGAAAAGTGGAGTTTGGAATAAAAAAAAGTAATATAAAAGTATCAGAGATCTTGCCTTTTAAGTTGTATTCAAATGTGCCATACTTAGTTTGAGGTTTACATACTAATTACTTTGATCTAATAATTAGCTGTCATATAATGAATTATAAATTGGGATTTTAAAAATGTATACTGTGCTGATCCGAAGTGTAATCTCTGCCAGTGTAGGCAGTTGCTTAGACCCGGGACTGGATTCTGAAACAGATACAAATTTTAAGAATAGTTTCTTAAGGGAGGACTTCAAGTCCATAAAGGGTAAACCCAAAGCAGGAGCAGTCTCTGCGTAGATGCCAGCTTTGTCAAAGAGCTGCATTCATTTTCTCTGGTGATTAAGGGCCTCCTTAAAGTTAACTTCTAGAGAATATTTCGTTACTTGAATGGGTTTTAATTACTTGTTGGTCTCAACCTTAACATGACCTTGACTATGTCATTAAATAGCATCTTGCAGTGAGGTCTTTAGGACATTTTTACAAACAGGTGGATTATATCACAAGTAAATTTATAAACCTTTAGTCCAAGAGGAGAGTTAATGTTCTGTGTTACAGATCGTATTCCCTCCCAAGCAGGATGTGTGTGCTGTTCATATTTCAGTAAGTACAGTCCTTGGAACACTTTCCTACCATTTGGATAATCGATTCAAATTCTAGCCTCTGTGATAAAATGCTAACAATTACAGATTTGGGCAAAGCACACTGTTTGCATACTCTGTGGAATACTTCCTCTGAAAGCCAGCAGTCACTTCAAGGCAAAGGTTCCAATCAGTGGAGCTTTGTTACACAGACAAGGGAAAAAGATAGAAAGAACGATTCCACCTTACTGCACATGGTAGAAAAAGAGATTTCTTTACAAAAAGAAAAACTTTCTTCTTTAGCTTAGATTTACTTTTTATAAGCACAAAGAAGAGATTAAAGTAGTATGCTTGTACACTGAAGATATTTTTTAAATATCAATATGTAGTCACATAAGAGAGGTATAGATACCAGGAATGTTAACAGCATACAGACCAAGGAGTAAGAAGTTATATTTAAGGTTCACTACATAGTAAACAGTTTATTTTTCTGTATATATTTGAATCATAGGCTATTATACCACAAAATAGACGTTGAATTCATTCATTCATTCATTCATTCATTCATTTATTCATTCTTTTAGTATATTTTGAAAATCTCTTATGTGCCAGGCATTGTCATAGTTTTATTTTTTCTTCTTCTTTATGACTTTTATTGTTGTTTTTGCTTTTTGTTTGTGTTTTTGTTTTGAGATAGAGGCTTGCTCTGTTGCCCAGGCTGGAGTACAGTGGAATGATCATGGCTCACTGCAACCTCCACCTCCCAGGTTCAAGCAATTCTCCTGCCTCAGCCTCCCAAGTAGCTGGGATTACAGATGCACACCACCACGCCACACTAACTTTTGTATTTTTAGTAGAGATGGGGTTTCACCATTTTGACCACGCTGATCTCAAACTCCTGACCTCAGGTAATCCACCCACCTCGGCCTCCCAAAGTGCTGGGATCACAGGTGTGAGCCACCATGCCCAGCCTATTTTTTTCTTGTTAAGTATTATTTTTAATTGACAAATAATAATTGTATATATTTATAGTGTACAATATGTTTTAATCCACGTATACATTGTGGAATGATCAAATCAGGGTAATTACGTACACATCACTTCAAGTGTTTATCATTGATTTATAGGAAAACATTCAAAATAGTATCTTTCAGGTATTTTGAAATATTCATTAACTATAGTCACCTTGCTGTGCAATAAGACTTTTAATTTCCTCAAGAAAGGAAAGCTGCTTTAGAAAAAGTTAATATTATGTCAGTGAGATTTCTGTAGGCCGGCAGCGTAGGGCTCAGCGAAGAAATTCACAGAGCACCAGCGTGTTGGGAGATACCTAGCCTATTCCAAATGAAAGAACATATCTATTTGTGATATGCAATTATTTTTCTTTTTGTGATATATAATTTTTGATTGTTTTATTTCTTTCTGTTATGCCTTGTGAGAAAAAAGGGGTGAGAGATTAAGATAGAGATAATAAAGATAGAGACAGGGAGAGAGAGAAGAGGAGAAACACCTCTAGAGATTATGCACACTGAAAAGTACATCACTTACAACTAATATGTATTAGAAATAAGTCAGCAAATGTAGTGCTCCTGTAGTATGCATGGTACGAGAGGACTCATAGCTAATACGTAAACTCTTTACATGTTGTGTTTAAAAGTTATGTGTAGGCTAATAAATTATTAAACAAATACTGAAATAGTTCCAGAAAGTAATAATTTGAGTTTTAAATGTTAAAGATTTTTTTAAATTGTATTTTAACCAACACTGATTAATAATATTCACAGGATTACTTGATTCTCTTTATTGAGAGACTTGGAGTGTGTTAAAACATTTTAAATAATTATGTAATGCATTAAAAATTCAGGGACTTGAGGGTGGCTTGCTTATTTTTAGTGACAGCTTCTCTGCCCAGTTTGGAAACACTCTATTGTACTCCCTACTTGACCCCATGGGTTATGTATTGTTATCATGCTCATTTTACCAAACAAAAACCTAGAGAACATACGTAATCTACTGGAAGTCACACATCTAAAAAGTGGTGACCCATGTCTTTAGACTGTGTACCGCGTGGGCTACACAGATCCGCCAAAAAGATTTCCTGTTTTGATAATGGACTGCAAATTTGAAAGAATTATTAAACAGTGCTATCTTCTAACTGCATTAGGCAGTGGAGAGGCTGGAAAAAGCATCCCAGTGCTAACCCCTGTTTTACCAGTCTGTCTCACCTGAATCATATAATCTTCCGAGGCCGCTCTCCCTGTTTATAAAATAAGGGGTAATAAAACCTTCCATCTCTCAGGGATGAGTGTTTTAGGGACACATTAGATCACTTATGAGAGGAGCTTTATGCTCTTTGGAAGAAAAGTACATGACAAAGTAACATTTTCCCCCATGATCGTCTAATATATCATAAAAACCAATGCTGGAAAGGTAATTAAGTATGTGGCTTTGACAGAGGAGTTGAAAGGAATGAAAAACTGATGAAAATAAAAACAGTTGTTATCTTAGTGACTGGAATGGTATTACCTTAAAAGGACATTTCTAAGTTTCACTAAGACAGTTCATTATGAAAAACAAGATGGGTATCTATAGTTCCATTAATTGTGTTGTAAGCTAAAATCCAGATTGATCTAAAAGTAAAATTTGTAATATAAAAGATCAGTGGTTGGTTCTTATTAAACTGCTATGTCCGGATCCTACAACAAATGAAATATTTGGAAAAGTCCAGGAGTGGACTGGTGAAATGATTCAAGAATTAGGAAGCAGAACCTGTTAAGGAAAGGTTGAAGGCACGAAATAAAGTAGAAGATAAAGCTGAAGGATGAGAGAAATATGAGAGGCAGATGGCAACTGGAGGACAGAATGAAAAGAAATGGGTTTAAATTATGACCAGAGGACTATAGGTAGTGCCCAAGGGAGACCGTGATGCTTCTGAGGGTTGTAAGCTACCGGAATGTACTATTGATTAAATTTATGGAATCTCTTTCTTTTCTGGAGATATATTCAATAATAGGCCACCTTTTCATCTCAGCAAATTGCTGGAGGCTGTGGATAAAAGGGTACATTCTATCATATATTGTAGTTATGCCCTAAGATAATTAAATTTGGGGACAGAGTACTTCAATATGTGAAGTCTGTCACTAGAAGGGCTGCGCTATTTCAGGACCCGAATCAAATGCTACTGGGCATATTAAGTAAAGGCTCATGTTCCACCTTAAAGAAAACAAAATACCAGGTTATTTATCATAGCTCCAGAATTCTGGCTACCTTAGCATTGGCATCAGAGAAATTTCCCTATAATCAGCACCTGTTATAACAAGATATTAGAGGATGTAGGATTAGCCACTCTGTAGCACCTTATGAAACACCGATGCACCTCAAATGGTAAAGAGAATTGGATGCCTCCTTTAAAAATTATCAAAAGTGTATAAAATGCAATAATTATATAATCCCTGAATATTTAAAAATGATTAATATGCTTTAAACACATCAATAGGGTAGATTAATAATTTGGCTTAGGCTAGAATATTACATAAACACAGTTATTCAGGGTACATTACATGCTCGATGGCTGCTTGGATTGTTTAAGGCATGTAAAGTATCTTGGCTTGTAATCTTGTCTTTGTTATTGTTGTTAAATTAGCATGGAAAAAAACTGAAAAGTTTTCGTTGGTGTTAAGGAAAAGAATAGATGAGGATGAACAGGGACTCGTATCTTTTACTGAAGTTGTTACTTTTCATTTAACTCCAGTTTTGCTCTTCTAGTCAGCTTCAGAACATCCTCACTTAGATGCTTCAGTAAATCTTGCACCCAGTGTCATAGGCAGTGTCCCACTTTGTCTGGTGATGCCACCAGGATTTTTTGACATTACCTATGTTTGAAATGTTCCTCTCCCAACACTAGCTGTGGCTGTCAAAAGTCCTACCCGTTTTTAAGCCCCTACTCAGAAAATCTGTCTCCAGTCCCATCCTCACCTCCAATTTGGTAAGGCAGTTTCCCACCTGAGCCACACCTGTGTCAGCTTGCTAGTGCTCTTTTGTTGGCACTTTTCAGAATCTGGCTGATGTTTTGGTTCTCTCTCTTATCTTTAATCCTTCTCCTTCTGATCAGAAGCATTTTGAGGATGTTGATGTCTTATTCTTGTCTTCTCTGCAAAGCCTAGTTATCTTGCTTATGTTGCGTACTTACCAAATGTCTGTTAAGCTGGCGTCACCTCCTGCCTCCATTTTATCCATGTCACTAGAGTCCTGTTTCATGTCTTCAAACTGAATGTTTCTGTCCATCCCCACTTTTGCCATTGGGGTCTGGCCTTCTCTTGGGGATCTGTGGCTGAATCCCTGCTCCAGCCACCTCATCTGAGCCTTCATGGCCTCCCTGGCAGTTTCACCTTTTCCTGCCAAGTTTGAAAGCTCTCTTTAAACACCAGAGTTACAATTTAGCAGCTCATGAAAGTTTTCCAACCATTGGTTTCATTCCATTCGCCCAGGTTTGCTTTGGGGTTCCTAGATTCCTATTTATTTCCACATAGTTGGGTTTAGCCTCTCTGGCTAATTCTATCATGTCATTGCTCAAGCTGCTGGCTTCATTTTCCACTTCATTTCTACCCAGGAACTGACTCTTGGCTGTACTTCCCTGGCATTTGTTACAGCTCAAATACAAGTCTGGCCCTTCCTATCCAGCATACATCAGATCCTACTAGGGGTACAGAGCTTTGCTATCCTCATTACAGGGAGAGGAATTATGGCTCCTGTGTAAGTAGTAAGTCACCTTCTTACACCAGTATACAGAGCCTTCCATAGCTTGCTTTTACCCTGTCTAGATAGCTTCTCTGTCATGTCCTGTTAACGGCTTCCTCCTTGCAGTGTGGTTGTTCTTACTGACTCTTGAGGATGACAGACTCAGGCTCATCCCCCATGGGGTTTTGCTTACACTGAGATGGTCCCTCATTCAGAATATCTACATCCTTCCTCTTATTATTTTTTTGGTAACAGTTCCTTTAGGTCCCACTTCAAGATGTACTATCTTTGTGATGTTTTTATGTGACAATTCAGATCACCTGATTTTTCCCCTTCTTATGCACACATAGCACCTATGAGTTTGGCCTTGACTCACTGTTATCCTCTGATTGTTCTAGGAGTGGGTGTATCATCTTATAAGTTAGCTTATAAAGGTCTCCTAAGGGTGGGGGGTGGGGGGAGGATTATGCCATAAAGTTCTTATTTGTCATTGCACCTTGCTCAGAAAATACACGCGTACGTATATTGGTATATTCCAGGCACAATATAAAATGCTATACATAAATTATTTAACCCACACTACTAGTGTTGCTGTTACAGAAAGGGTGTCCCAATCCAGACTCACAGAGAAGGTTCTTAGATTTTGCACAAGAAAGGATTTAGCGCAAGTCCATAAAGTGAAAGTGAAAGCTAAGTCTATTAAGAAAGTAAAGGAATAAGAGAATGGCTACTCCATAGAGCAGCCCCGAGGGCTGTTGGTTACCCATTTTTATGGTTATTTCTTGATGATATGCCAAACAAGGGGTTAATTATTGATGCCTCCCTTTTTTATACCATAAAGGGTAGCTTCCTGACATTGTCATGGCATCTGTTTATGGTCATGGCACTGGTGGGAGTGTAGCAGTGAGGACAACCAGAGGTCACTCTCTTGGCCATCTTGGTCTTGGTGGGTTTTGGCCATCTTTACTGCAGCCTATTTTATCAGCAAGGTCTTTATGACCTGTATCTTGTGCTGGCCTCCTATCTCATCCTGTGGCTTAGAATGCCTTAATCATCTGGGAATGCAGCCCAGTAGGTCTCAACCCCATTTCCCCCAGCCCCTATTCAAGATGGAGTTGCTCCAGTTCCAATGCCTCTGACACTGCTAAATAAAATACAAGATGCAAACAACACATCCTGTAGTATCCTAAAATATTATCCTAAAAATTATTTTTTGTGTATCCAATACTCAAATTTAACTGAACCTCCTATATTTTAATTTATAATTCTAGCAGTCTTTCACATAACATTTCTGAGAGGTAGCTATTTATTACATCCAGCATTTTATAGGTAAGGAAACTGAGGCTCAGAGGCATTGAAGAATTTTTCTAGAGTTGGACTTCAGATAAAATCTGCTGGTCTGCAGAGGCATATGCTCTCTGACCATTATTCCTGGCTTGGTGAATGTGAAGTGTGATGCTGCATACCGTGACAGGTCATTCTTTGAGACAGCCTAGATTCCATCTGTTTAAAGGAGTGAATTACATAGCCTCTGGATCATCTTCAGATCTGCTGATGCTAAGATAACAGTCCTGTCCAATAGTTGGGAAGTACAATACTCTGAATATTATCTTAATGTAGGTATGAACCTCTTTTAAGCATAAAAGCAAAATCTGGGCCAAAAACTTAGTCACTATAAGTGCTACAGGAAGCAGTGAAGGTAAAATACATTGTACATGATAAGATACCTTTGAAATACTCTTTTAACAGTTTTGTGTTTTGCTTAATATACTCCCCTGTAAATACTGGTTTCCTTTATTAGACTATTATAGTAAAATTACATTAGCACTTTGCAGAGTATTTTTTTCAAAAAAACTACTCAATTCTTACAACTACATTAAATTAAATTAAATTCAGCCTCCCTTGTCTAAAAGAAAATATCTTCGCATTTAGTGGATCTAATTAACATTACACAGACCTTTCCCATTAAGGGAGGGGACTTGGAATATTCTCTTTGAAAAGAGAAATTCATTTACCTATTAACGAAGAAGAACAGAGGAAAAATCTAGGGAGCTTTACAAGATAGCTTTCTCCTTTTTTTTTGTCTTTCCCTCCTTTCTGTTGGGTGAAGGCAGGGATTTGGTGGAAAGCTCTGCATCATCTTGGTCTGTGGAAACCAGACCTAATGGGGAAAAATGGATCTGGAGCCTCTTAAAGTGAGATACCTATATATAGCTCAGATATAACCAACCAAAGATAACATTCCTGACATAATCTGCCTCCAGGAACCTTAGCAAAACCACAAAGTAGAAATTATGTGGGTTTTTTGGCTTCCTTGCCTCTCATTCTAAGCCTTGCTCCCTACACTGCTGTTCTCTTTGCTGGTAGTTCCCTGATGAACTTTTATCAGGAAAGTTTCTCCCTTTACCCAGTCCTGCCTCTAAAGCTCCAAACCTCGGGACATACCCCCATTGTCACTGTAGTTGATGTTGGTGGAGATGACATTCTATTTATTTAAAATTTGATTTCCTCCCAGACAACAAATGCATCTTTCTTTCATTTTAATGGGGAAGGATTTTAGGGATGGGGGTACAGGACTCTACTTGCCTGCAGAATATGATTTCACATAGCGTATTAAAACCAGAGAGGAAGCAGATGAAGTCTTTGAATTGGGGCATCTAGGTAGACATCTTAAATTTATTTTAGTATTAAACAAAGAGAAGTGCAAGTTCTTGTGGCAATGCAAAGATTGTCCTTAGATCCGGGTTTGAATTCTTTCTGAGTGACCTCAGGCAAATTTCATAAACTCAATTATTTTCTTTGTCTAAAAGGTTATGTCCAATACCACTAACTTTCTGTGTTTTTTGAGAAGATTAAGGGAAGTAACATGTCGTGGCTTTTTATGAATCTCCATAGATGACAACTATTACTGTTGTACCTGTTACAGGTGCTTCAGATCAGATGCTCCATTCATCCCATCAGCTGTTCATGCATAGCTTCATCAACTCCCCAGGGTGCAGTGACTTTGCTTTGGCAATAACATTGGTGACTGTAATGGTGCTTCTTGAATTCTGCAAAGATCTGTTCTTATATTTTGGTCACTTTAAAAAAAATGATTTAACTGTAATTCATAGAATTTATTGGTTTTCATGGTACAGAAAGTTTTTGTTTTTGTTTTTTTTTTTTGAGTTAGCATTTTTGCTAAGTCTGCTCCTAAAAGGTTAAAGAAACTTATTTGGCGGCTCTTTTCCCCCCTTCTCATCTTATTGCCCAAATGCCCCTGAACTCACTCGTACAGCTGAAGGTGACAGCATATGTTGCATTGGCATTTCACTTTGTGGCCATGTTAGTACCATCTGTTTTGGAAACAGTTATATCCAGGAATATGAAATGGAGATTACAACAGAGGTCTTCAACAGGCTGCTGACAAGATGATGGTGATGGTAGAAAAGCAGTGGGAAATACATATATTTCAGTTCTTTGATAGTCTGTGATTTTCACTGAGGTCTGTATGGTAACTATTTATAAATTAAAATATTTCTTTAGGGGCCACTTCATTTTCTAAACATGCTGAAGAACATTTTCAGAGATTGAAAAAAAAAAGAAAAAGAAAAAAAAGACTGATTGGTAGAAAATTAAGTCATTATCTCAGCTGGAGGGCAGTATTTTGCCTTGAGCTGTGTTTTAAATAGCCTGTGGAATTTACTTAGATTATTTGAGCTAGAGATTTGTAATATAAAATGATATCCCTTTGTATTTATGTAGAAGCTTTCATTTTAGAAATGCTAACTGCTGAAACAACAACAACAACAACTAACATCCTGTGGGAAGAGAAAAGACAGAAATGATTAAAGCAGTTATGGACAATAAAGTTATTGGGAAATTAATTAGTATTTGCAAATTCTTGATAACCAAGATGTCCCAGATCCTGTTATATAATGTGGACGTTGTCTAGCCATGAAGGGTTGGGGGACAAGAAGGAGTTAGGGCTGGATGTGATAATAAGTTTCATTTTCAATGCTTCAAATATTGGTGACTATAAATTTAATTTTATACTTTCTGTAGTTTGTACCATCGACCTTCTTGCCAGGACATCTTAAGGTAAAAAGATGAAATGTACAAAGCCAGACAACAGATTTCCCACTAGTGTGCATTTGCCTGGATTCGTAGCTATGAAAATCTTCCCAAAAAGCCAAAAAGTTTTTCTAAGCTCACTAGTGTCTTAAAATAGTTGCCTCATCAAACGCAACTATCTCTTGTAGTACTAGCTTAAAAAGAGAAATTATAAACTTCCATAGATAAGTTATGAAAGTTAACATTATTGGTATATTTTCAAAGTATACATTCAGCCATAGAAATAAATATATAACAGATACAAGCATATGTGCATGTCTGTATGTATTCACATAAAAGACATTCCATAGCTCTGCCGGGTGAGAAGTCCTGGGAGGAGTGGTGCCTCAGTAGGAATGAGTATACCTATAGCACAGCCTGCAGTCTTAAAAAGTACTGGATCTATGAAAATCAAAGAGGACTAAAGACTGTTCTGACTGAAGGAACACTGAAGCCTTGTGACCACTCCGTGCCACAGAGGATCCCAGGTTGGGTTCTTCTTCTGTAAAGGACCACTAGTCAAATTGTGAAAGGTGAAGGATTTCTGAGAGTGCTTTGTACTCTTCTTGCCATTTTTTTTGTAAGTTTGAAAATATGTTCAAATAAAAACTAGAAGAAACAAGTAGTAATCATGGCCAGGATAATAGTTACCTTGTTACCCTCTAGTTCTTTTTGTCAATAAATTTAAATTTTTGGAATTCATCCAAATCCCCAGAACCAAGGATTATTAAACTGTACTAATCATGGATTGAAATGAGTCTCTGTTAATTGCAAATAATGAGTCTGAAAAATGGCAATTTTTTTTTACTCTTTTTTGGAGGAATATACTTTCATGCACTGAAATATCATGCTTTTAAGAAGTGGGCTGTATTTCAGCAACCTATTTCTCTGAATTGCTTTTGTTAAATAATGTTTCTGAATGATACTAACTGGAAAGGTTTTTAGAACATAGAATAAGGGAAAGGTGCTTTTCTTACCTGGTAGTAATTTCAAATGTGAGAAGCATGGCAGAAATGAGATGTGCATAGCCACATAACAGATTTCTTATTAGTGTATGTTTACCTAGATAGTAGCTCTAGGAATCTTCTTATAGCTGAATTTTCTTGTCACCAACTTTCTTTTAGAAAAGGCCAAATACCATTACATTTCCTAAGGATTTTTAATTTCACATTAAATTTTGTATACTTTTACAGTCCTCTTAAATTCAGATGAATTCAGTAAGTTCTACTTAGTATTCTCACACAGAAACCTTGATCTGTAGAAAGAGGGGTATTTAATAATAATAAACTGGTTATTGGTAAAAATTCATTATAGCAGATCCCATGCACTACTTATTCTATTGCCTAAAATATCCACAGTTGGACTGTTTTACATTTTTACTATTATTTAAAAGGTGCTATGATCAATATCCTTGTAAACCAATCTGTTTTTACTTTCCCCTTCGAATAAATTTCTAGAAGTAGACTTGCAGGTCAAAGGAGTGCATGTTTTTGAGGCTTTTGATAAATGTCACTAAATTATTTGTAGTTGCACAGACTAAAATGTCCATCCACTTTAACTTTTTAACATGAAAAATGTTGTAATGTAGCATATTGAACTTAAAATAAAACCTTGAGTTTGAGTATTTCATTGTGTTTTTAGAATGATGAGTTTATTGAATTTAGGCTGTACCAGGAGATCTTGAGAACCTAGAACTTCTCATCCCTGGGGAGGCTTCAGAGTGTGTGGAATTGTAAGCTCTGACCCCTGAATAGTGTGCTAAAGGGCTAATATGGAAAATATTCCTCCTTTTAAGAAACATTTGGTCCTTCTTGCCAAGTTTTTTCTTTTTTGAGGGACAGGACAAAAATTGGAGGCAAAATCTCACTTTTTCCCCATTTTAAGCCTTTTCCTGCCCTTATCTAAAGCCAGATTTCAACAAAGAACAAATTTGTTCATTGTTCCTTAACAGTGGGATAGAAACAAGGTTGGCCAGCGGTGGTAATAACCCTCCACTTACTCAAAGTCTGTTGTAAATTCCCTCACCACTCCTCCAAGTGGTCTAAAGACTTTAAGGTCCTTAGGTAGTCTGCCTCCAACCTTGCTTCATCCTCAAGAGGTTGAGCTTATAGGTTTAAGGATCTCCAAGTTCCGACCTTTCCCAATCAGTTTATGCTGGAGACTTGGAGAGCATGCACATTTTCAACAGTGGTGTCTCTTTTCCGCCATTTACCTTAGATAGTTTTTAGAGCAAGTGTTCCTAGTGATAGCTTTTATTGCGGTTCCTTTTTGATGCCATTTTGGCATGACAATTTTTTGTTTGTTTTTTTGCAATAAGATGCTGTTCCAGAACAGATGATTTTTTTTTTTTTTGTAATTCATGAGTGTGGTACATCCACTAAATCCAGTTATACATGTAACAGAATGTACTATTGTTATTGGCAGTGACCTCATTGATTAATTACGGGCTGACCCTCTTGGCAACTTCCTACTGATTTTACTTCTTGAGTGATTAGTTCTAACATTGTTTATGCAGTTGAAGTAAAGGAGGCTTGCAATAATAGTCCTACTTTGGAACACTCTCTGCCCTACGACATTAATTAACAAAACACTCCATAGAGGAAAATGGGTATTCATTCTGTCCTACATGAAAAGAGTAAGAGAGTTGGTACAGACCATTCATCAGATGGGATGAGAACAAAATCAACCATTCTTCTGTTAGAGATCAGCCAGATGGGTTTGGGTGGAAAGAAGGTAGCCAAAGATCCACAAAAAAAGCAAATCATATGTGACACATTTCCCATAAAATACGCTCATCTATAGCCTTTCTACATTCCGAATCTTGATAGAAAGGTGAATTGCAGCCAAATCTCCCTCCAACAGTTTGGGGGAAGATTTCTCTTAGGGAATTAATGAGGAATTATATTAACTAGGGTAAAAATTAACCTGTTGTAACAAAGACACTCCCAAAATGTAGTGGCATAATGAAGACAGTTTATTTCTCATTAATGTAACAGGTCTGAGGTGAGAGTACAAGTTGATTGGGTAGCACTATTTTGTACAATTTATCAAAGACAATGATTTCTTTATGGTGAGCCCCCTATCTCATTGGGTATTATCTTTATCTCCATAGTTGATGCTGGATCAAAGGCATGTCCATGTTCCAGCTAATAAAAAAAGGAAAGAAAGAAACACCAGAGCACATGGCTTGACTTTTACATTGGAAGTGACCTGGGAGTCACATTCCTTTGGCCTGAAGTAGCCATACCCATTTGTAAAAGAGGCTGGAAAATGCGTGGTTTCCAGTGAGATGACCGTGATTTCCCATTATCATGAAAGAGGAAAACAGATGTGGGTGAGCAAATGGCAGTCATCACCACAGATTCATCGGCTATGGCACTTCTCCTTTACTCTACTGAAAGCTAGGGTACATGACAAGCCCTTAAAGGCATTCCATATATATTTGTTGAATGAGTTGCTTCAAGTATGAAGAAATAGAGCAAATTTCAGTTTACAAATCCCAAGTCCTGACCATGTGTAAACACACAATAATCACAAGTTCTTTCCCCTAATTTAATCATGCTGTTTAAGTAAGCCTGAATTTGTTCACTTGCTCAGCAAAGTGGATACAGCATATTTGCTTTACTCAACTAAGCTTTTTTCTTGATTGAGTTTTGACGGTGTTTCTCTCTCACTCTCTCTCTCCCCTGACCCCCACATAAATAGCATTCTTTCCCTTCAGATTTTAATAACAGAGATATGACACATATAACTGAAGCCTAATTGAAGCTGTTCATATTGTGAGGCTGTTGTCTACTTCTATAACAAGACCCATTTTTCATAAAGGGATGCTTAAATACAGGAAATCAATCTTGGACCCCTAGCAAGTACACAGAACGCTATGCCGCTACATCACGCCAGTGTAAATGGATGTCCAGGTGCTCATCTTCAGCCAAAATGACCTAAATTAAATTTCAGTAGATTTTTAAGTTGGAAAAAAATTCTGTTCTTATAGAACTTCACCTTTTTCCTCACTGTATTCTTTTGGTGTCATTTAATATCATTCCAATAAGTGTTTTCCACGAAGCTGCTAGGATTCAAGTTCTATGTGTGATTCAAGTACTCAGCAGGTAAAGGCTGGCACAGATAATTTTTCTAGTCCAGGGAAGTTACTCATGAGTGGTATAATCAAGGTGAAAGCAGTATACCGTAAAAATATAGGGGAGGTACAGATTAATTCAAAATGAGTAAGTCTGGCGAAGACTACTTGAGAGAAGGAAGATTTGAATTTGGCCTTTCAAACTTTAGTTGAACTCACAATTCTGGGAAGACTGTGTCTGACAGAAAGAAGGTCTGAGCTACAGAGATGGAGAAGTTTAGGAAGAGAGCACCTGGCTCTGTTTGGAGAGGGCTGGAGGGTAAGTGAGAATAAGCAACATAAGTAGGTAGAAGCCAAATTGTGGGTGGACCATGTGAAAGGAAGAAGTCAGGCTCTCAAAAATACAGTTTCTCATGATAAAAGCAAACTCAGATTTTAGTTAATTATCCCTACTTCTGTCAAACCCTAAAAATAGCTGACCGAATGTAAAGAAGCTAAAGAAACAAGTAGTTGAAGACTAATGTTTATTGATTCCTAGAAAAATCCTCTACCTTGTAATGTAGTTTGGTCAGGTGCAAGTGTTTCAATACGCAAGGGTTTATTGCCTCTTCATTATATTCTGGGCATAGTTTGCTGATGCTGAAGAACAGAAAAGAAGGAGATATATGTTGCAGACGTGTTATTTTTGTCTACGTTCTTTACTTTTCCTCATTTTTTGTAAACAACTCTCTATCTCAGTATTGTGGTCAGATGAGCTGGCATTTTAACACAAAGCCTAAACTACTAAGTCAATTATAAGAGAAAATTGATTAGAAGTGGATGGGTCAACACAGACCCATTCTCACTACTGGACAGACAATTCAAACACCAGCCTGATCAGTTTGACCTCTGTGTGTTCTTAGTCAAATAAACAATAGGGCAAACTAATGGCCTGGAGGGTTTATGATGGGGTCTCCAAAATGCTAGTTCAAATGCAAGACTCTTTGAAATAATTCTATTACCAAGCCAAATATAAATTTACCTGCCTTAGGAACAAAGCAATAAAACCCATTTAAAGTACTTAAGATGGTGCACTGGCTTTGAAAATGTGGCTTTGGTGACCTCACATCCCCTTAGACTGAAGTTTAATATGCCTCTTCTCTGAAATAAGGCCAGGATAGCTGATGGTTCTTAATGGGCCTTGCCTCTGCCACAAATGAGCTTTCTGCATTGGGTTGGTTTCATCGGTATAGTCCTTAATTATATGTAGCACTGGGAGAAAGG
Source organism: Cacajao melanocephalus (assembly GCA_963573385.1). Classification (NCBI taxonomy): domain Eukaryota; kingdom Metazoa; phylum Chordata; class Mammalia; order Primates; family Pitheciidae; genus Cacajao; species Cacajao melanocephalus. The sequence continues at coordinate 156,107 of CAUYLG010062194.1, forward strand.
AACATTCAGGGAGAGATGATTTTGGAAGTATTTAGGAACACTGTGGAATGTATTTATGTACTTCTGTTAATTCTAAGAGTATATTAGTTTAACATAAACAGTTACATCACTAACAGCAGAAGCATAGCAAACAGGATACTTAGTGTATTAATTATGTCACTCTTAATCTCCTTATTTCACCTGTAATGTTATCTTTCAGAAAGTGTTTTTATGTCTAATGCAGTTTCACTATTTCAGAGACTAGGAAGAATATCAAGCCAATTTTTGCTACACTAAAAGCATGCCAGCTATTTTGCAAAGCTCATGACAGAAGCTTAAAATATTTTTACTCCCAAAAAGGCATAGAATTTTATCATTTTAGCTGCAGGCAGAATAGCAAGAGTCTAGCTTATGACATATGAATTGCTGCAAAGGAAAATGAACATTTTCTATCTTTATTCTTTGAATCTGTCTTGTTTCAACAGTAATTAAACTGAAAGAGTTGACTACCTAGTCATTTATGCAGTATTGATTCTTGGGTTTGAGGGATATAGAATAAATAAGACACACAATGGATACATGCCTTTGTGCATTTGTCAAAACCCAAAACACTGTATAACACAAAGAATGAACTCTAATGTAAACCATGGACTTTAGTTAAAAATAGTATATATTGATTCATAATTGTGACACATGTGCCACACTAATGCAAGATTCTACTAAAAGGGGCAACAGTGAGGTGGAAGTGGTGTAAAGAGTATATAGGAACTCTGTAATACTGCTTTCAAAAATAAAGAATAATATTAGGGGAATGAAAAAAAAGACAGTCTCATTAGGCTTGTGGTCAAAGACCATGTAACATTTTTAAACTTATCACTAACTCTTTTGTAGACAACAATGTTGCCCAACAATGTATCAGGAATATTCTAGTTGTCTTTTTAAGAGTATAAATCACTTTTTGATACCGACTAAAACAAACTATATTTTAAAACATTTATTATATTTATAAGATAATTGAACGTTTCAGCATTAATGGGTATTTGATGATATTAAGGGATTCTGTTTCTTTAGTTTAAAGGTATGGTACATACTTTGTTTCTCTGGACTTTATTTTTTCAATTGTGGTGAAGTCTGTACCATAAAATTTACTATTTTAACCATTTTAAGTATAAAATTCAATAGTATTGTGTATATTCACATTGTTGTACAAACAATCTTTACAGCTGTTTTCATCTTGCAAAAGCGAAACCCTGTACTCATTAAACAACTCCCCATTCTTCCCTCCTCTAGGCCCCTGACAATTTTCTTTTTCTATGAATTTGAATTTGACTACCCTAAGTACCCCATGTTAGTGGAATCATACAGTATTTGTCTTTTTGTAACTAGGTTATTTTTGTTAGCATAATGTCTTCCAGGTTTATCCAGGTTGTAGTATGTGTTGGAATTTCCTTCCTTTTAAAGATTGACTAGTATTCCTGTGTGTATATACCATATTTTGTTTCTCCATTCTTCTGTCCATAGACACTTGGGTTGCTTCTATGTTTTGATTATTGTGAATCATGCTTCTTTGAATATGGGTAAAATCTCTTTGAGTCTCTGTTTCTAATTGTTTTGGTAATATACCCAGAAGTGGAGTTTCTGGATCATATGGTAATTTTATTGAGGAATCACCATACTTTTTTCTACAGCAGCTGCACCATTCTACTTTCTTATCTGCAGTGTACTTTACAGTTGTTATATGTCATTTTCTTTCTTATTTTTTTTTAATAGCCATCCTATTAAATCTGAGGTGGTCTAATTCCATTTATGGAGGACATCCTGGTTGAAAGATCCTGAGCTAAGTTGCACTGGACTCTGAGAGTATTTTTTTTTATAGTCAGTTTGCTGGTCAACAATTATGCATGACATCAACCAACAATCACATGCACCCTATATCTTCTACCTTCTAGAAGGGTAACTAACATAAATCTAAGAGTCTGCAGCACTGACCTTGTTGGAAAATGTAGTACTCTGTCTCACAAGGCTTCACATAAAAGGAGTCCCAGGATTATGAGCAGATTCTATTTATAAAGTATATTTGCTAATCTCTTATTGGAATGCATGCCAATATAACATATGATTCCATTCCCTGTCTAGGTCAAGAAAGTCTATTGAAACAAAAAATGATAAAGAGGTATGGCAAACTTTTGTTATAAAGCATTATTTCAGTCACATTTGTTCCCACTTCTAGTTTGTGGTGCCAGAAACACAGGATCCCTACTCTACCTTGCACACACATTCACAACAAAACATGAGGTGCAAGGACCCCTTCTGCCTGACCTTCCTTTTCTCCATCTGTAAGCATGACATATGTCATGGCAGAAGGTATGGCACCAGACCTGGAGTCAGTATTTAAGGGTCTTCAGGTGAGAGTGCAAGATATTGGAATATCCACCCTGTTATTTACACTGCTGCATAAGAGAAGAATTTGGTGGCTGGGTGCAGTGGCACATACCTGTAATCCCAGCACATTGGGAGGCTGAGGCAGGCAGATCACCTGAGGTGACCAGATCACCTGAGGTCAGGAGTTTGAGTGAGGCTTTGGCAACATGGCGAAACCCTGTCTCTACTAAAAATACAAAAATTATCTGGGCGTGGTGGCAGGCTCCAGTAATCCCAGCTACTCAGGAGGCTGAGGCAGGAGAATTGCTTGAACCTGGGAGATGGAGGTTGCAGTGAGCCGAGATCATGCCACTGCACTCCAGCCTGAATGACAGAGCAAGACTGTGTCTCAAAACAAACAAAGAAATAAAGAAAGAAAACAATTTGATGTAGGTTCCTTTGTTCCTCCGGTCTTCTGAACCATGAAACAAAGGCCATTTTTCACTCCAGTGTATTAATTCCTGTATGAACTTCATCACCCATTTATTTATTCAATCAGTCTGCTAGACTTTTATTGAACACATCTTTTCAATACCTAGCACGTATTAGGCACTGTGCTGGATACAGGAGATATGGTGGTGAAAAGGACAACTTAGTCTCTGAACTCGGGACACATAGGGTCTGTTAGTATTTATCAATTATTCATAAGTCAGAGGCCTTTAGTCAAAAGACTGCGTATACATTTTGCAGTAGTACCGGTGTAAAATCCAGCACCAACCCCCATTTTCTGCCCTTGATATTTGCTGCCAAAATCTACAATATGCTTGAAAATGCTTTCTATTTTGTTAGTACATCTAAATGGGCATGAAGTAGATTGCTTACAGGAAAAAAAAAATGTATAGTATGGTTAAAATAAGGTATTGGAAGAATAGTACTTATTAAGGTGGTCATTCATATATGAATATATATAGACTAATGAATAAATGTGTGTGTGTGTGTGTGTGTATCCTTTGGAGCTAGGAATAAGAATAATCATGATGCCCATGTGTACTCCACACAGACCACGTGCATGCCTTATTTTTCATTGCCTCCTTTTCCTTTGTAAGATGAAAGCTTTTGTTGGGCAGTAATGTTGAGATTTCAGAGTGATGTGAGCCTCTCAGCTGAATATGACTTCAATTCCACATGAGTTCAGGAGAGAATGATGGAAGCAGAGTCTCTTCTGAAGCAAGTATTGAGGTACCCATATCCCCATCAAGGCTTCTCAGAGAGTCCTCCCCTCCCCAGTCTCTGTGTCCTCTTGGCTTCACCTTTGATTGCATTTCTGAGAAGGCTGGAATCTGTTGAATTGAGCACAGGGATGTGGGCAACTGAACAAAAAAGTGTTTTATTTATTTCCTGACAGGCTTTTAACAGGCTGTGGTTAGAATGGAAGAGAAATGTATTCTGTCCACAACACAAATTGCTTTTCTTCCTGAACATTATGGTAGTACTTCCTGGCCCAGGATTTCCCCAGTTGTTGAATTTGGTAAATTCTTTGCTTGGTCTATTAACTATGAAAGAAAAGAACAAGACCTTTGTGACTGTAATAATGAAGTATTAATTAAGTCCTGTATAAAGGCAAGCTTATTCCCACATCTTTTTCCAAGGTACAGGACATGCTTTCTCATTAGGAAATATTTTAAGTATTCACTGGTAGTGGATCAGGCATTAGATAGAATAAACAAATCAAATATGACCTCATTCATATGGAATTTCACCTTCACAACTGACCCCTGATAGGCATGTTCTCCAATGCGGTTCATGTTTTACAGTGACAGTGTTGGTCAGGTGCCTGAGACTAGCTCTCCCAACCTTCTGTCATGCTCTCATGCTTGGGATCTGGGTTCCGGGGGCAGAAAGGTGTAATTGACACCTTTACTTGACTAACCTGGAACAAGATTGTACACTGGGCACTGTTTATGAGTATGGCTTATAAAAGATTGGACAGGATTTGGACTGACATAGAGCTGGTTGGAGCGAGAAAGTTTTTGAAAGTGATGTTTCCCAGGTCATCTTTATCAATAAATAACTTACACAGGGTAGCCACTTTTTTGGTAAGAAATACACTACATTTTTGCATAATTTTCCTTTTAAGAATTCTTGGGGTGAGACTACCCATGTTGAGTAGGTACCCCATTTTTGAGGCCTTTGCCATTGTGTGACCTGTAGACTATCTCCACCGAGTCCCCCTTTCTGAAGAACACTGACACCAGCTCCAGAATTTCTACAGAGGATGGGTTCAGAGAAGCAGTCTTACTAGAAGGGACTCCAGGGACCTGCCTTGAAGCCACATTTGGCAAGTCGACACAGTTTTGCATTTTGATTGCTGGTATACTCAAGGACACTCCAGGGGCTGATGGAGGTTATGGGTGGTGTGCTCTGGTGAAAGTCTCTTCCAGATCGAGTGGCCTGCAGATACAGTGCTCCAGGCCACCACCATTCTCCCTTTGATGACAGAGAGAACTGTCTCTCTGTTGACCGTCTCATGCACAGACAGTGCAAGGGAGTAAACCATGGATACAGTGAGAACGAGCATTTTTCTCCATTCTGTTGAAACAGACAGCAGGCTCTTTACCATCCAGTTACAAGAACAACAAACCTCCTTCATTCTGGCTGTGTTTATCAAAAGTTTTGACTAAATAATCTCCATCAGGCTTCAATTCTGGCAGACACCATCTATCATAGTACCACCAAGTGCTAGTGTCCTGCTTCTCTCAGTAAGGCCAATGGAATTCTGAGATTGAATGCAGTTACTGTGTAGACCTCTCATAGTATGTCCACCCGGTGTTACTAAGAGTTTCTGAATTTCTTTCCCACTTGAATGACCAGCATTCCTGTGGATTTTGTTCGGTTTCCTTTCTAGTTTAACTATTCTTTTCTTCTCTGTACCTATCTCTTATTTCATCCCTTTCCTAATCTCCTCAAACCCCACCCTCAGTATCCTTTATCCGTATTCCTGTCCCATTGTTTTCTCCTGCATGTACTAATGGTCTGCACACTGTTTTAATAAATTAGTCCAGTTGTTGAAAACATGTCTGATGTCACGAATAACCAGGTCATTTATAGGTCACAATCTGGTTGGAAACGACACTAGGATAATTTTCTTATGGCTGTATCATTGGTAGCTTAACTGATATCCTTTACATAATTATCTGTCACACCTTTTCAAAGTAAATGAATACTCCTACCTTTTTTTGGCCAACTTTTTTTGAGTACCTACAACTGACAGGCATCTTCTAATTCTCACAGCAAACCCATAGGACATCATTATTCTTGATTCATAGCTGACGAAAGGGAAAATCAGAGTTAACATCTTTCGCCCAGATTCACAGAACTGATAAATGGATAAAGCCATGATGTAAACTTCAGGTTCTGTGGCTTCAGCCAAGCTCTGCCATGTGCATCATGGTGGCCCCTTCATGGCTAGAGAGCTCTTGGGTCTTGGAGCCTTCGACCATTTCTCGGACAGCTCCTCTTTGGCTGCTTATCTGGGTGTAAATCAGGAGTAAGAGGCTTTCCATATTCCTTGCCCCACCGGGAGAGTGCAGAAAATGTTGACCCCAAGTACATTCTGAAAAATGTAGGCTTTTCTCTGGAACTGGCTTCTATTACATGTTATTGATAACAGTGTACAAAACTAAATGACCCAGGGATGCATGACTAGCCTCGAGTTTATAACTGAGTTCAACATCCAGACTGATATGAATCAAAATGAGAAAAGCCTTTGGGAAAATTTTGAAATTGGAGAGTAGAAAAATGCATCAGTAGTCCATGGGAATACAGAAGTTCTCATTCATTTAAAATATCTGTATTTCATATTGAGTTTCTTCAGAGAACAATCTCTGCAGGATATATTTTTCTTTGAAGCTCATGGTTGGAGAATAATTTTGAAATCCATATTAAAGAATCTGATGGCGATTGGGGAATGATCAAACATGAACTTGTGGTATACAAAGTTGCTGGCTTGTTCTTTTTTAAAATAGTTTTCTTAGGTATGAGAAGAACACGATTTTGTCTGTACTAGGTGGATGTTCACCCAGAAGTCATGTGCTTAATCAGACACATAGGACTTACCTTTGTATACCACATAAAAGCATGAAAGTTTCCACAAGATTTTTAAATTTTATTTTCACATATATATATATAGCGCGAGAGAGAGAGACAAAGTCTCACTCTGTCACCTTGGCTGGAGTACAGTGGCACAGTCTCAGTCTCAGCTCACTGCAGCCTTGTATCCTAGGCTGAAGCAGTCTTCCCACCAGCTGGTACTAGAGGTACATGCCACCATGCGCAGCTGATTAAAAAATGTTTTTTTTAGAGACAAGGTCTCACTGTGTTGCCCATGCTGGTCCCAAATTCCTGGCCTCAAGTGATTCTCCCCCTTGGCTTCTCAAAGTGTTTGGATTACAGGTATGAGCCCCCATGCCCACCCCCTACAGAGTTTTGAAGGTATCATTTGAGTCTCACAGAATTTTATGAGTGAGAGAGTGCAGATACATTTATTCTCATTTTATAAATGTGAAGACCAAGGCTCAGAAAGGTCATGTAACTTGCAAGATACTCAGGTAGAGAGTGGCAGGAACAATGGAAGCCTGATCTTTAGAGGCTTTAGAGGATTACACGCAGTGTAATCGGCAAGTTGGACTTTGGAGTTAGTCTGTAGTTGAGGCCTAGCTCTTTTATTTACTAACTGAATATCCTTGGTTGGGTGGAAGTTCTCTGTCCCTCAGTTTCTTCTGTGTGATGATGACAATGATAATGATGAAGACCTACTATAACTGTTCTTAAGATTAAGTGAGGTAGTAGCCATAAATACTCAGCACAGGTCCTAGCACAAAATAAATACTCAATAAATGTCGGCTCCTCTCATAATTATTTTGACTCCATGACAGCTTGTGCTCTTTCCTTCATGATACCCTGCTCTGCTGGTCATGGAAGAAGCTTCTGAGAATACAGCCTCTGTGGAGTGTGTCAGATCTGGGAATAAGAATAGCTCTCTGCTATTTCTCAACCTCTCTGTTGAGTGTTTCTCTTCAAGGGAGTACATTTCTTGCTCAAGGGAATGGTATTAGTCCATTTCATGCTGCTGATAAAGACATATCTGAGACTCGGCAATTTATAAAGAAAAGAGATTTCATTGACTCACAGTGCTGCATGGCCGGGCAGACCTCAGGTAACTTACAGTCATGGTGGAAGGAAGCAAACATGTCCTTCTTCACAGGGTGGCAGCAAGGAAAAGTGCAGAGTAAAGTGGGGGGTGAGGAAGCCCCTTATAAAACCATCAGATCTTGGTAGAACTATCATGAGAACAGCATAGAGGTAACTGCCCCCATGATTCAATTACCTCCCACTAGGTTCCTCCCACAATACATGAGGATTATGGGAACTACAGTTCAAGATGACACTTAGGTGGAGACATAGCCAAACCATATTGGAAATTGTCTCAACATCCTAGGAAGAGAGATGAGTGAGAAGATCAGAAGTTCTAAGCACCAACCCCTGTTACTATCCCAGCGAAATAGCAGATCAAACTGTTGTCATGAATTAATGATTGCAGAGATTACAGTTCACATTTTAAACTGGTTTCCTAAGAAAATATTTTCATCAGTAAAAATTACATGCCAAAAATATAGTGAGAACAACTTATTTACTTGACGTCACTAAAGAGGAATTACCTCATACATAGGGTAGTTGTCTAACAACCAAAATGTGTACCTTCAGGAACTTATACCTCAAGGTATTTCTTTTGATTGTAAACTTTTCTAAGCTATAAGGCACACTCCCTGAGCCATTTAAAACTGATCACAATTAAACTGAAAGGTTTAATGATGACTGCAGGTTATCATTTAAAAGATGTATGATCACACAGTGCTGTAATGAAGCGTCTTTCGTGACACTTTAGGCACAGTTGAGGGAGATAGGTTGTTGGCTGTCACCATTAAATGCTCTCTATATGACTATACATGCCCTCTTTGTATCCCCTCTACAGTCTTTGGCTTTTGATTTCTTGTCTCTGCTTTTTTTCTTTGTATACCTGTCCTCTTTATTTCTTATTCTTAGTTATCACTTACTGTAGTCAGAACGTGCTTCTAGCATGCCTGTGCAATCCACTGTTGTGAATGGAGAAGCTGCAAAACCATAGTTGCTAAAATTATGCCTAAAAAAAAGGACATAGAGACCCCTAGTGAGGCCCACAAAGCCTTTCCTCTGAGGTTAAGTGCGTAAACTCCTGGTTTACTCCTGATTTACAGCTACATTTGAGATGGTTACTGCCCTCAAAAAAGTTAAAAACAAGTTGAGGAGAGAAGACTTATATTTCTACAAATGAAAAAGGACAAGTATGTTTATAATAAAGTACTTAGTCCTGATAGTAAGTGCAATAGGAATTTAGATTAAGTGAAGTCATTAGAGAGGGCTTCGTAGAATAAGAGCAACTTACACTAGAACTGAAAGAAATGCTTAGAGCTGTACATTAACTCATTTATCCATTCATTTGTTCATTTGTTAATTTACTGTCTACTATTTTCCAGGATGTCTTGTACGTGCAGAAGATACAATAAATAAGCCAATCAAGCTTTCTACTTTGATGGGAAATGTACTGTAGTAAGGGTAGAAAGATCATAGACAAGAAAATTTTAAAAAGAAACAATAAGATTTCATAGAGTGAAAACTCCTGGAGAAAAATAAGACAGAAAAGTAGGAAAAAGGATAATAGAGACTACTTGAGTGAGGGCATCAGTGGCTACTTCAGAGAAGGTGGCTAGGGAAGGAACCTTCTCTAAAGATTAGAGGTAAGATTTTAGCTAAAACTGAGTGGTGAGGAGGATCTAGCTCTGGGAAGAACAGAGGAACACAGATCCAGTAAAGAGAACAGAAATGCAAAGGTATTGAGGCTGGAGCAAACTTACAGACCAGAGCAAAGGCCTCTGAGACAGGAGCCAGGGGGAGAGATGTCATCTGAGAAGGAGGAAGTGATGAAGCATAGAGGAGTTTAGATTTTGTTATAAGTGCAATAAGAAGCCAGAAGAAGGTTTTTTAAGTGGGGAGTGAGATGAACTAACTGTTTTTAAAAAGGTCATCTAGCTGCTATGGGAGAAGAAAGTAAAGGTGGAGGCAGGAGTGGAGATCAGAGTAAAAACAGGCAAAAAAACATTTCATACAGGCATCATCAGATTAAAAAAAAGCATAGGATGCCAGGTGCAGTGACTCACGCCTGTAATCCCATCACTTGGTGAGGCCAAGGCAGGAGGATCACTTGAGATAAGAAGTTTGAGACCAGCCTGGCCAATATGGTGAAACACTTTCTCTACTAAAAATACAAAAATTAGCTGAGTTTGATGGCAGGTGCCTGTAATCGCAGCTATTAGGAAGGCTGAGGCAGGAGAATCACTTGAACCTGGGAGATGGAGGTTGCAGTAAGCCAAGATCCTATACCATTGCACTCCAGCCTGGGTGACAGAGTAAGACTGTGTCTCAAAAACCAAAGCATATGATGCAAGCCATGCATGTGGTAGGGAGATAGTCTGACTAGGAGGAGGGATTGATAAAGGACATAAAGTTGGAGGTAGCGGCATAAATATATGGAAGTTTAGAATGGAACCTGTTGTACAAAGAATAAGCTTCTGTAGCTCAGAGGTCTAGCTCTCTGTCCTTCTGCACCAGAGCTTAGGGTGTGAAATAAACATCATTAGTTCCAAGACTTTGTTCCCTCTGAAAGTTCATATAAAAAAAAAATCGCAGTGCAGCCAGGTCTCGATTTCAAAATGGCTAGTACTTAACAGGTACTGCCATGTGCCTTTTGTGTATTTGGAGCTTTGAAAGATGATATTCCAGCCAGGTGTTTAAAACATACTTGAATCTGCCTCTCCCTCAGTAAGAGGAAGCTGACATTTATTGAGTTCCCATTGTGTGCACAGCATAGTCCTAAGTGCTTAGGTGTATTACCTTATTTAATTTTCTGTTTGTTTGTTTTGTTTTTTGTGATGGAGTTTCACTCTTGTCCTCTGGGGTGGAGTGCAATGGCACTATCTCAGCTCACTGAAACCTCCACCTCCAGGGTTCAAGCAATTGTCACAGAGGCGCTGATGATCCACCTATTCAGTGCTCCCTGAAAGGGCTTACCCTTCTGCGCATTTGCTTTGTTGTTAAACAGCTACTATAATCCACTCCAGCCTAAAAGTGGCTGATTTTTTTATTTCCAGATAGTGGATGTTTGTTAGGGTTATTCAAAAAAGAATAAAGTAGAGCAAGCTTTCTGTGTCCTTTGAACAAAGGATTCGGTGGAATCAGAGTTAGTAAATTTTCATTTCACTTATTTGTTTGTCCTGCCAGATACCAGCCCAAAACCAATCACCCTCACAGCTTCTATATGCTTCTCAATGAAATTTTAGTAGTCTCATGCGTACTGAAGGTTCATATTGCAAAGACTTCATTACTCTCAGTATGTATCCTGTGAGATAGGGTGATAAATCATTTAACCCAAACTTTACTAATCAGAATAAATATACAGAAGTCATGTTGTGATGGCTTATGTTTTCTCAGGAATTCCTGAAGTTTGGTAAGCTTCACTGGGCTTCCAAGTCATTGGTGAGAAGTACAGGATTTTTTCGACTCTCTGCTACTGTCTGCACTGTGGCTGCTATTCCTGTCACATGCTGCCCTGGGAAAAAGCATTTCTAGAGGCATGCAATTTCATAGTAACTTCTGCTTCCTTTCGAGAGACTAGATTGTATATGAATAAAGCCAAAAGCCTTAACTCACCAAAGTGTAGATGAGGGAAGGATAATGAACTGTGTTTTTTCATCTGTAATTCTCAAGGATAATTGCTAGATTATTTCAGTAAAAGCCCTCTGAAATAAAACTGTGCCTTGATTTCAGCAAGGTACTGGAATTTCACAAGTTCCACATGTCTCAGAAAGGTATAGATTCCATTTGGATCATTAGATATTTCATTTTCTGTCTTTTATTTGTCTTCGGTCAGAGCCCTCACTGGGATGTGCTTCTGTCCCATTACTTTCTTTATGCTTCCATGTCTTGCTTCATCTTTGGATTGTCACAGCACTTACTATCAGGCTTTGCATAGAGTCGGTGTCTAATACATGTTTGTGAAATTGAACAGCTGTAAACAGTTCACCAGATTGCTCTCAAATCACTAGCATTGGAAATACAGTACCGAAAACCAAAAAGAATAGCAACATGTGCTTTTAAAATGCATTCTTCATCCCTAACTTTTAGTCATTCCAGGATCTCTGTTTTCACTAGGCCTGGATTCTTATGTTCTGCATCCTGAAAACAAACTGGGATACATATTTTATCTTGCCCTTCATGCTCGTCTAAAATACCCTCCCAAGTACTTATATTAAAAATGCCGTGATGTACATCATAATTTTCCTATGAAGCGGGCACCAACACAGCTTTCATTTGCCCTGAAATGGATGTCACATGCATATTTTTTGAGGTCCTCCTCAACATTTGTATGTGTTCAAGGGTTCTGTTTTGTGAGTGCCCATCAGCTATGCTAAGGAGTTTTCTATATTTCCAAACAGGAGGGAACTTCTTGACAGTTTATCTCCCACAGTAACACTGCTGAGCAGATATCAAAATATGCAAAAAAAATGCTTTGTAAAAAATGCAGATGCTAATATATATGAACCAGTTTGCTGGGTAGAGATTATTTTCTTCTTGTTAATTATGACTTTGTACTCAGGGAATATGGAATAACCTTATACACTTAATTATATTTAATTAGCCGTTACTACCTTCTACATCTACAGTAGTAGGCTGTGAATTGTGAAGAAATAAATGACACAAGAATTACCTTTTTTGCAGGTGATTAGTCAGTAATCCTCCCTGGGTAGTCTTCAGACTCATAGATTATCCCCTAGGCCAACTCATGCTGTGCTTCATGACCACATTACTCTTCCAAATACAGAATTTCCTCCTTCTCCTTAAACCTAATAGTATTTTGGTATTCACTGCTTTTAGGAATTGTCCCTAATGTCTATACACCTCCTGCATCACCTTATTCTGTCTATACCCATCCTGTATCACTTTGTCCTGTATGCCCATCCTGTATCACTTAGCCCTGCTCCCAACAGCAGCTTTGGCTTCCAAGAGGGCTGGCCTTTGCTCTTCTGAGCCTCTTCCTGGCATTGCACACCTACATCTCAGCGAAGCCAAGGAAGGAGTGATGTTTGGTAACTATTGGAGCAAAGGATTCAAGATCAGGCAGGTCTGGGTTCATCTGTGGGCTCTGCTAGATATTAGCTGAGTGCCCATGAATGATTGAACCGTGTCGAGTTCTGTTTCCTCATCTGTAAATATAATGCCTTCTGCATGATGCTTATGAATATGAAAAGAAAATACATACAGGAAGCACTAGGCAGTGCCTGGCCTAGGGTAGATGCTGTTCTCAGTGTACAAAACTAAAATAGATTTGTGTCCTGGTGAAACTTTTACCTGTACCTCCAGCATCATTACTGTGTCCCTCCTGCACTTAGAATCTTAGTCACAGACCTCCTACAAGGCAGGAGCATTAATTTCATCTTCTTTTGAATTCTTACACACCACCTACTCTGACAGACAAGAAGGACTTGACAAATCCTTACTGTCTCCTGTGCAAGTGTCAAATGCAACCTTCCCTGTTATCATTGAGGCTCTAAATGGGCAGCACCTATGTCAGAGGAGGCCATCACAGAGCCCCACCCTGGATGATGAGCCTTCTCTCACTTCCAGGTGGGCTGCAGAGTGACTGGGGCCAATGGGCATTTATCCCACAGGCACCCACTCTAACTCAGCCATGAACATGGAAGAACAGTGATGAGCAAGGCAGACATGACCTCTGCCCTGGAACGAGCAATTATATGGTGGGGAAAAGGTCCTTCTATAAGCATACATATTAGTATATAATGGGGAAGGCAAGAGGCTTCCATAAGAAAGAAGGAGAGAAGGGACTCGTATGGTTTAGAAATTCAGGGAAATTTCCTCTGAGAGGAACAAATGGAGTAATAATAGTGAAAATCACTTACAGATTATTTTGTGTTCACTTACAGATATCACAAAATTAAACCTCAAAATAATAAAATAGCTGTAGTTGTCCTTTTTTTTTTTAAACAAATGAGAAGATTTAGGGAGAGTAATTCTTCCCCAAGTCAATCCCTATTTATTGGCAGAGCCTGGTCTGCTGCCAGAAGTGTTCAGTCTTTTGCCCTTGGTTCAGTGATGGATGTGTAATACTCCTGGCAAGGGCCCCTCTGAGAGATTGTTTGCAAGCATCTGGTTTCAGAATGGGCGACCAGTCAGAGAAACGTGCATGAATGTGGCAGACAGCAAATTCAGGGAGCACAAAATGTCATCCTTTAACCAAAAGCTCACATTGTCTCCTCATTTGCAAGCTGGGTGAGTTAGGGTGTGATTAAGCTTCTTTGTTTTTCCCTCATGAGACTGTCAACAATTGGTGACTGACCCCTAGTCCTTGACTCCCTCCTGGTTTATATTATACTTATTTCTGTAAAGTCAGGAAAGCATCCCAGTGTTTTCTCGATCAAACTAGATATGCAATTTTTGTTACAGCAGTGTTTGTGCCTAATGCTTCTGTCCCAAGAGTTTCCTAATGGAGTTTTACTTTTAAAAAAGTACTAGGGAGAAAATTCTGTTGTTATTTGGAATAAAGCCACACCATTCCTTCCAGGTTGTTGGTTTGCAAGCATCCCTTCTTCTGTCTGGAGGAGAGTGCGGCATGCATGACCTTCTAGGAGAATGGAAACTTCACTGGGTTAGGGAGCTGGCACCCTTCAGACAGTGCCTGGGCTTTTCCTGCAGCTCAGGCACGTGGGAGAGGTGGGTTGCTTTTGAGGTGCTACTGCTCTCCCACCTCATCCTTCCAGCTCACCGATGAGCAAATGTCTCTACTTGCTGAAGGTGATAATAGCAATGATAAAAGCACTCTCATTTGTTGAGTGCTGTCTCGGTGTCAGTCATTCCGCTAACTGCTTTATGCATGTGGGTCCATATAATCCTCACCACTATTTTCTGAGGTCACTATAATTAAATCAGATCTTAGAATTCAGGAAGCTGAGACTCAAAATGGCCAACTGATTTGTTCAAGGCACAGAATCAGTAAACTGTGGAACTAGCACTCAAAGCTGGCTCTGTCAAAATCGCAAGCCTGTTTCTTAACTAGTTTGTGTAGACTTTGGAGCAGAGGGGGATGGAAAGTACCCACACCTCACTTTCATTTCTTATCTGATCCACTATGGGTACCCTGCCCAAGACAGTGAAGGGGACTGGGGGACAACGGTCATTACCGTGACTCTGATAGTTGGATAGATTGCACAGGAGCTTTAGTGCCTTCCTGCATCTTCTCTGTTCCATGCCACCTCGCCATTAGCAATGAAGAGGTGTCAGTAACCATCACAACCCATGGACGTCCTTAGTGTTCACCTAAATAGTCTATCCTAATGTTTGTACTCATGGTTGAAAGATTTCAGTTGGAAAATCAGTTTATATTTTGGTAGATTTGAATTTTCTTTAATGCTCCAAAATTTTTATTGGTGATCAGAGAAAATACTCACTGAAATGTACCCCATGATATGATTTCCCTTGCACCCTCTCACCTCTTCCTGCAATCACCCTTATAGGTAAAGTAGTCTGGCTGCTGACACGGGACTAAGGAAGAGACGGAAAATGATTTGCCCAAAGTCATGCAGTTAGTGGACTCCATCTGTAATCCATTTGATTAAAGAAACATGACAGCAATTACATTGGTTTTTTTAAATGGACTTTTAGAGAAATTTTAATATAGCATTTGTTTAATAACCGAGGATTTTGTCTTCTGAAGGGACTTTATATGCTTTCCTCCACTGTTTTAAACTAGCTTTACAGCAAATGTTTAGTAGTTTCTTGCATATGTGAAGGGATAATTATTGTTTTGCTGTTCAGTTGTAAAACAAATTAACCAAGTAGAACTATAAATTAAACATGTATTTTATACTAGGATAAACAATTCAAATGCTAGCATTCTTGTGAATACCATGTAATTAAAATTGTCCCCATATTTTATGTGCTATATGATATTATAATCTTTTCTTTCCACGTGAGTCACATTATTTAGTCATAAAATTACTACCAATTTCTCATTTACCTTTAAAATGGAAAAGGCAACATTTTACTTTTCTTGCTGATTTATTTTGAGGCCAGTTCTCTACATACCTTTAATATTACCCCTTTCCCCTTTCCATAACCCTTTCCAATTTCCTTTGTCCTGATAAGACTTTTTGCTGCTATCTATCATATCTACCTAAATTTCCTTAGATTTGTGGTCAGGTAAATAGAGTACCTTCCATTTCTTGAACTTTTTTTTAAACCTTAAAATGAAATACTACAAATACCATGACATCTAACACTGCGGTTGAGGCTTTAAGTATGTTCAGGAAATTAAAAGCTAGGATCCCTGCAGGAACCATAAGATTGTGATACACAGATAAATGTAACACATTTCACGTGTATCTGAAAGAGCAGAGTCATCAATGTCTTTTTGCTGTGAACAAATGTCAATTCTCTAACCGTAGAATCTTCAAACAGTAATGCATTTTATTTCCATTTCCAGTGAGTTGTTTGAGGCACTATTATACACATGAGTTCTGATAGGTTTTATGTTACCAGGATATTGATACTTGTCAATGCTCAGTTAATTTACTTTTCATTTTCAACTCTTTATGGAATGACATGCTGTTAGTTGTTACTTTTCAGTCTTGTGTTCACGCCTTTATAGTGCAGTTACTCAGCTTTTAATAGAAAACTAAATGGAAAAACCATGCTTGGGTGTGAAATATGTGAGTTTGCAGGTTATATATTTTCTGTTTGTTTCTTATTCTTGCATCATACTTTAGAATTTCTTCAGCCAATCTTTCTCAATAGCATAATGAAACAGGATATAGCTTTTAGAAGGGGCTAGCTGATTGCATAGTAGTATTCCTGGGTAATTATGCTTATGAGAATCATAGAGCTGATAAAAACCTAGTAAATATGGAGATAATATTATCCATGAAAATATAGCCCTGAATTCAACAATAATAATAATAACAATAAAACTCCTCACATGCAACACAGCAGAATTCCACTGCAGCCATCAGTGCCTAGGTAACAACATCTCTGTCAAAAAGGGTGGAAGGAACTTTAAGGAGTCAGCTGGGGAACATTGAGAACCCTTCCTTTCCAAGGACCTGCTGGGAAGACTTAGGAAGCGTACTGTTGCCATGCTTAGGCTTCTGGAGGCTACAGTATCATGGCACAGAGCAAGAAAGAACCTTCAGATAAACGGGAGTCTTTCTCACAGATTCTCCCGAATTTTGCATTTCTGTGGCCATGATTTATGAATGCTACTGTTTATGAATGCAGCTGTTTTGCTGTTTACATAAATTTTGAGTAGTGTACTCTCGAGCATTTACAAAGCAAAGAGGTGATTTCTTTCTTACTGATATTTATTCATGATCGCTGAATAATTAACTGTGGGTGGTTCAGTTGTCAGAACTCCAGTGAACTATGGGCACTTTTGCTCCATTGTGTGTCAGTCTTCCGTAGCAGAAGCAAACTTTTAAGTCATTCCTTGATAACAGCATAGTGCTTACAGAGGCTCAAAATGGGCGAGGGGAGTCTCTGACTAGTAATTAGTATAAATGTGGGTTAAAACCTGTTTGGAATTTGCAAGTGGCTCTATCTATTTTTTTGGTGTCTGTGACAGTGTGTGTATATTTGGTGTAATGCACAATTAGTTTGCATGTTAACCTGTGTTTTAAATGTGTGCTATACAACTCCCTGGTAGAATTTGAATTTGGATTTAGCTTTTGAATTTATGAAAAACAAGTATACCAAAAGTTCTTTATAGCTCAGGTATTGTCTAAGCTGAATTAAGTGCCCAAAACAACAATGTATTTTGGTATCAAAGAAAGTTTTGCAATTAAAAATAACCTAAAGATCAAATATGAAAGTGAAAACCAACAACTATCAACCTGCAAATAAAAGACTTTTCATCTTGTGAATAAGAGAGTAAACTAGAAGGATGTAGTCTGTATGTGTGTGTGTGTCTATAATTTAAGCACATTATTTCTTACTGATGTAGTTTCAGTTATACTCTACAAATAGGTTTGGAAGCTGTGGAGTTCAGCTGTTGGATAATTTACATCAAACTAATTAAAATAGGCAGACTAAAACTTTGTTAGTAAGTAAAATTAAGATTTATTTATTTATTAAGTTTGAAACTTCATCAATAATTCTAGAAATAAATTCCCATTCAGGCTTCTCATTTTTGAACATGATACTGCACAATGCATTTTTAAGCAGATTCCTTTTGAGTTTTTTTCTTCATAGTACAAACTTAAGTAAGTCAATAGTATGTGAAAATTTAAGGTAATTTAATTTTTATTGAGGTAACATTTACTAGTGTACTTTTATAAGGGATTTGCCAACTGAATTAAATGATTAAACCAAATTAGGAATAAAAATCACATGAGAAGGGGTAATACCTTTGCAGAAAGTTAAACTTGCAGAAAGTTTTTATTGAGCATCTGGCCTAGCTTTTTGTCAGATACAGATTTTTCATAAGGAAATTTATCTTTTTAAGTTTTTTAGACACAATCAGGCCTTGGTCAAGTAATTCTAATAAATTCTATGCAGGCCTTCAAACAGGTTTGTGTTTTCTCGGAAAATGCTTTGATAATGTTTATTTATATTATAATATTCATTTTTAAAGTATTAAGCTGCACTCCTAAAATATATCTTTAAGTTGAATCAGTTGTATAGTTTAGATCAGTATTTAGGTCTAACTTCTCTTTTTTAGACATTTTAATGTCTTTTTTTTCATTTTTTCCTTCTAAGTTATAGGTTTCAGATATCGCTCTTTTTACCTTCGAAATCTCAGTTTAAGCCTCTTGTCCTCGGGAGCTGACTCTGGCATCTCACATCAGCTCGAGTTCCTTTTTATATGATCCCAAAGCATCCAGCATTTCTGTGTTGCACTTACCATAATTGCAATGATATAGTTCAAATATTTGTTTAGTGCTTTCTTCCCCTCACTCCTACAAGCTTCACAGAATAAAGACCATGTTCTCCCTGCTCACTGATAGTGCCTGGCACATAGTAGGCAGTTTGACATTTGTGGAAGGGATGATAGAGTGTCTAAAGACTGCAGCAGGGTGAATCCTGTGCTTCTCCCTGTGAGATGCTCTTGTCTAAACACATTTAGTGTTTTTAGGGGAATATCTCCAAGCCCAAGATTAAGGATGAATTAAATGAAGTTTCTTTCTTTGACCTTGAATCTTTCATCTGTCCTATTCTGCTGGCTGTTTTATTGCCTCTGATCTTCAAAAACATTTTCTCTAGTTCAGGGCAAAATTAGTAAACATCCATATAAAAGATTATTATTAAGTGTCTATCTTCTTTCTATTTATTTATGTTTTTAAGAGACAGTCTCACTCTGTCACCCAGGCTGGAGTGCAGTGACACGATCATAGCTCACTGCAGCCTTGACCTCCTGGGCTCAAGCAATCCTCCCTTCTGGGCCTCCTGAGAACCTGGGACTGCACCACCATGCCTGGCTAATTTATTTTTTTCTTACAGAGACACGGTCTCATGATGTTGCCCAAGCTGATCTCAAACTACTAAGATCAAGTGATCCTCTGCATCCTTCTTCCAAATTGTTGGAATTGCAGGCATGAGGCACTGTGCTGACCTTTTTTGAGACAGGGTTTTGCTGTCTTTCCCAGGCTGGAGTGTAGTTGTATGATCTTGACTCAGTGCAACCTTCACCTCCCAGATTCAAGCAATTTTTGCGTCTCAGCCTCCCAAGTAGGTGGGATTACAGGCCCAGCTAACATTTGTATTTTTAGTAGAGACAAGGTCTCGTCATGTTAGCCAGGCTAATCTCAAACTCCTGGCCTCAGGGGATCCACCTACTTTGGACTCCCAAAATGCTGGGATTGCAGGTGTGAACCACTGCACCCAGCCTGAGTCTTCTATTTATTGATATACTCCAGTGGTATAAGAATAATTGGGGGAGGGAGGAAATCAAATTGCAGTGATCCCAATGGAGGTTATTCAGAAAATATTCTGAAGAGGCCAAAAAGGCCAAACATCTGTACACCTCATAAGAAAGAAGAATGGAGAAGTTAATTGATACTGTGGAAGAAAACTTGACAAGCACATTTGCTTTCACTGTGTACCCCTTTAGAAAGTGCCTTAACCTTTTTGTACTTCAGTTTCTTCATCTTCCAAACGGGAGGAAAACAGGAGGACCTACCTAACAGCAACCCCATTAGGATTAAAAAAGACAATAAGAGAATACATAAACAGTGCTTAATTAATATAGTACTAGGCACAGTGGGAACATTTAATAACTATTTTATTGTTTTCCTATGTTTACAGTTAACCCAGAGTGATAGCATTTGTTATTTTCTTTCCTCTTTTTACTTGTAATAGTGTTCTTCTATACAAAGCTGTTTCAGTTTTATGCTAAACATTTTGTCTCTTTGTCCCAGAATAGCTACAGAAATGACAGTCGGTTATTTATCCGTCTACCTCACTCCTGTGAAAATCCCCCACTTTGCACACTGACTCGGGGCCCATGCCTAACAATGAGAATGACCAGAAACCATTTTATCAGTTTCGCTGGTGAATTTTTTTCTCAATTAGAAGAATAAGAGAAAGTTGGAGAATATAGCAGAACTTAGAATGCTGGTACATTGGAGAACATAGATACAGCAGAGTAAGAAAAACTGGATGAATTAAGAGCTAGGACTTCTTTATCATAATAAAGCCAGGATTTCTGTGCCATCCAGTCAGAAGACCAATTTTTAAAATGCGGGGAATTGAATTGATAAAGATTGATTGACTAGAAATAACATAAATTGTGCTGGAGAAAAATGATGCTGTTCTCTCTTCTGGAGCTAAACCACTTGCTCACTTAAATTCTAGCGTGGGAACAATTTATACTATACTGCAACATATAATTGAAGAAAAGATGTTTCAAGGAACATCTTTTCCTTCAAATGTGTGAAGTTTGAAGGAAGGAGTGATGGCACTGTGTGAAGTTTGTGAAGTTTGCTGTGTAGAGTTTGCAGATAGGAGTGATGGCAATGGATGGAGGAATGAGGAGGAGAAGCTTCCTGCAAGATAGTGGCATGCAGGTTGGATCTGGATGTTTGGATGCAGTTTTGACAAGTGGAGGTAGATTCCTGAAAGGATACTTCAGGCACAGGGAGTGGGATGAGCAAAGGCACCAGGGTGGGAAGATGTGTGGGAAATGGCGATACCAAATCAGTATGCATGTGTACTATGCCAGTGTTGGAAGGAGAAGACTGAGTAATGCAGCTTAATAGGTAGGACGGGATCATAGAGTAAACCTTCCTTACCGCATTGAAAGTGTCTCCAAAATTCTGAGTCATTTAGGTTTTTTTAAAACCTTCTTGGATTCTAAGACTAGAGTTTCTTGCAGATCATGTTCATGTATTCAGTGGGCTCCATACATGCAGCTTTTTCATTCTGTCCGTCCTAACACCGTTTAGAATAATTCCGCTTGGCCTCCTTTGGTCAGGAAGACTTTGGAACTCGCCACATGAGGCTATTCATAGGCGTGACTTCAAATCTCTTGATTCTCCTCCTTTGTAGAATTATAAATCACTCTACCTTCTATTTAGGACTTAAGAAAAATAAAGAGTTCATTTTAAAATGTCATTTTGGAGGATGAGACTGTTGAGTTCAAAAGTAATTAAATATTTTAAAAACCAAGTTTAAAAATAACACAATTAGCCTCAACCAACTTCACATTAAGTAGTGAGAAAAAAAATGGTTCTGATGCTTGTTTTCATCAGTTTTTCAGTAATTTTTTAAAATCACATGTGCATATATGTATGCATATTTAATGACCCACCAACTCTCTTCTCTCTTTACTCCTCTGTGATTACTCTCCACACCCCATCTTCTAGCCTCTGTTTTGGAGCTGGCCTAGGAAAATGAGGCAGCTGAATCCCTAAGGCCTCTCCTTATCAGGGCATCAGATAACTGTACCGGGAAGCTGATAATTGGTGTTCTGGGAGTAAAATAAGTGATAGAGGATGTGTGTTGTTCATTTGCTTGTTTTTTAAAATATACAATTCAATGATTTTTACTATAGTCACAGAATTGTGCATCTGTCACCACAATTTTACAACATGTTTTCATCCCAAAAGGAAACCTTGTACCCATTATCAGTCACTTCCCATTTTCCTTTAATCCCCCCAGACTTCAGCAAACATATGTCTATTTTCTGTCTCTGTACATTTGCCTACTGTGGACATTTTCATATAAATGGAATCATATCATTTGTACTCTTTTATGATGAGCTACTTTTACTTAGTGTAATGTTTTCAGGGGTCATTAGTATTGCAGAGTGTATCAGTATTTCATTCTTTTGTACTGTAGAATAATATTTCATGATATGGATATGCCACGTTTTCTATTGTTCTTGTTGTTGTTGTTGTTGTTTTTGAGATGGAGTCTCACTCTGTCACCCAGGCTAGAGTGCTGTGGCACAATCTCAGCTCACTGCACCCTCTGCCTCCTGGGTTCAAGCAATTCTCCTACCTCAGCCTCCTGAGTAGCTGGGATTACAGGCGCCTGCCACCATGCCCAGCTATTTTTCTTTTTTTTTTTTTTTTTTTTTGGTATTTTTAGTAGAGACAGGGTTTCACCATGTTGGCTAGGATTTGCTCCATTTCTTGACCTCATGATCCTCCCTCCGCAGCCTCCCAAAGTGCTAGGATTACAGGCGTGAGCCACCACGCCTGGCCACCATCTTTAATTTCTTTCAACAACGTTTTATAGTTTTCAGGGTACAAACTATGCATTTATTTGTTTAATTCCTAAGGATTTCATTATTTTTGATATTGTTATAAATTGAATGGCTTTCTTAACTTCATTTTTGGATATTTCATTGCTACGGCTTATAAGTACATTTATTTTTATACTTTGAGCTCATACCCTGAAACCTTGCTGAACCCATTTATTAGCCCCAACATTTCTTTTTGGATTCCTTAGGCTTTTCTATACACAAGATGATGTCATCCACACATGGAAATAGTTTTACTTTTTCCTTTCCAAACTGCATTTTAAAAATTTCTTTTTCTTATCTAATTGCCCTAGATAGAACTTCCAATACAAATTTGAGTCAAAGCAGCGGAAGCATACACCCTTGTCGTCTTCTTGATCTTAGGAACAAAGGATTAAGTCTTTCACTGCTAAGTATATCTCAGCTGTGGATTTTTTAAAGTGCCCTTCTTCAAGTTGAGAAAGTTCTCTTCTGATTTGTTTCATGTATTAATCATGAAAGGGTTGTTAGATTTCATCAGATTTATTCGGAGTCTATCAGGACAGTCATACAGTTTTGTCATTTATTCTATTGAAATCATGTATCATATTAATTGATTCATAGATGTTAAGCCAACTTTGTATTCCTGGGAGAAATCCCAATTGATCATGTTGTATAACCTTTTTTATGCTTTGCTGGATTCAGTTTGCTAGTATTTGTTAACTTTTGCATATATATTCTTAAGAGATTTAACTTTTGCATATATATTCATAAGAGATACTGGCCTTTAGTTTTCTTGTGAGGATTTTGGTATCAGGTTAAAACTGTCCTTATAGAATGAGTTGAGAAATGGTCTCTTCTCTCCTATATTTCAAAAGACTTTGTGAAGAATTTGTATTCGTACATTTGTAAATCTGTCCTAATGCACCAGCTATGCCACCTTGGATTGGCCTTTTATCTGTGGAAAGACTTTTGGTTTTGTTTTTAATTATTAATTCATTCTCTGTACTTGTAATATGTCTATTCAGATTTTCTGTTTCTTTCTGAGACAGGTTTGGTATTTTCCTTCTAGGATTTTTTTTCATTTTTTCTGAGTTATACAATTTGTTGGAATATAGTTATTCATAACATATCTCTATGATCTTTTTTAATTTTTGTAAAGTTAATAGTACTTTTTCATTTCTGATTTTAGCAATTTGAGTCCCCTCTCTTCCTTTTCTTGATCACTGTAGCTAAATTTTGTCAAATTTGTTGACCTTTTCAACAAAACCACTTTTTGTTTTGTAGACGTCTCTCTTTTTTTTATTTCATTAATTTCCACCACCAACTGTATTATATCCTT
Source organism: Cacajao melanocephalus (assembly GCA_963573385.1). Taxonomy (NCBI): domain Eukaryota; kingdom Metazoa; phylum Chordata; class Mammalia; order Primates; family Pitheciidae; genus Cacajao; species Cacajao melanocephalus. The sequence goes on from CAUYLG010062194.1 coordinate 179,668, forward strand.
TCTTCTACTTGCTTTACATTTTAATTTGCTCTTCCTTATCTACTGGAAGTTTAGGTTATTGATTTGATTTTTTTAAATACATTTTATAAATTTATAAATAAAGTCACTTAGAGCTATTTATTTTCCTCTAAGCATTGCTTTACCTGCCTCCCATAAGTTGTGGGGTACATCTATGTTGTGCTTTTATTTTCGTTTATTTTAAAGTATTTCTAATTTCTCTTAGGATTTCTACCTACATTGACCAATTGATTACTTATGAATATGTTGTTTAATTTTTACACATATGAGATTTTTTTAAATGTCCTTTTGCTACAAATTTCTAATCATATTCCACTGTGATAAGAGAACACATTTTGTATAATTTCAATCTTTTTAAATTTATTAATGATTGTTTTATGGCCTAATAGATAGTCTATCTTGAAGAATGTTCCATATGCACTTGAGAAATATATGTGCTCTGTTGCCACAGGATATAGTGTTATATTTTCCCTTTGGTCTAATTGGCTTAGAGCATTGTTCAAGTCTTCTACTTTATTGTTATCTTTTGCATAGTTATTCCATGGTACATGTGCTTTCATATAGAAATCTCAATAGTATAAATTTTGTACTGATTTAAGCCCTGTGCTCTAAGACATTTTACCTTTCTCCCCAGTAGCTTACTGTAGCAAAAATCTTAGAATTTTTTTTCAACCAAATTTCAGTCAAAGAATCTTCAAAGCTAATTATGGAAACCTGTTTAATTTTATTAAGTACATTCTCATTCACCCTTATTCTTCCATTTAAAAAATATTAATTTCAAATATTAAATATGTGTGTGTGTATATGTGTGTGTATATATATATATATATATATACACACACACACATATGTGTATATATATATATATTTTTTTTTTTTGAGATGGAGTCTCGCTCTGTTGCCCAGACTGGAGTGCAATGGCATGATCTCAGCTCACCACAACCTCTGCCTCCTGAGTTCAAGCAATTCTCCTGCCTCAGCCTCCCAAGTAGCTGGGACTACAGGTGCACACCACCTGCTCGGCTAATTTTTGTATTTTATTAGAGACAGAGTTTCACCATTTTGGCCATGAGGATCTTGCACTCCTGACCTTGTAATCTGCCCACCTCAGTCTCCCAAAGTGCCAGGATTACAGACGTGAACCACCACACCTGGCCTATAATCTATGTTTTTAATTGATGATTAAGTGTACTGGTCTTATTCCTATCAAAGCCTTTTTTATTTGATTTTTTTTTAGTTGTTTCTTTTATCACTACCTTTGTCAGTACAGACTACTGTAACAGAATACTCTGGCCTGGGTATCAACTTAAGCAATATTTATTTCTCACTGTTGAATACTGGAAGATTGTAGGGAGTCTAAGATCAAGGAGCCAGCAGATCTGGTGTTTGGGGAGGACCTTCCTCCCAGATTGCAGATAGCTTTCTTCTTGTTATGTCCTCACATGACAGAACAGAGAGAGAAGAAGCAAGCCTTCTCATGTCTCTTCTGAAATCACTAATCCCATCATGCAGGCTCCACTCTCATGACCCAATTACCTCCCAAAGGTCTTATTTTAAACTATCATGATATTAGAGATTAGAGTTTCAACCTATGAATTTTTGGGTGGGGAAGGGCACAAACATGCAATCCATACAATCACCATCCCAAATCAAGGCTAATCTTGAAAACTGCATCTTTAAATTTTGATTCCAAAATTTAACTCTGCCTATTATCCTGATCAGATGCCTCCTTCCCAATCAGCCAAGGGAAAATAGTTACATATGCTCTGGGTTCCTCAATGAATCAAGAGTACCGAAACAGATAAATTGAGGAGTAGGAGAATTATTTATATTGTGCAGAAGGTGGGGAGAAGAAAAAAAGAGTTTTAAGAAGGTCTTTGCAAAACAGCTATTTCTAGATGGATAAAATCACCAGCACTTTTTGCTTATCCTTAAGGCTTATATGTCATCCCCAAATCCTCCTCCTTGAGATGTTGAAACTCATGCAACTAGATCAATTCTTTTGGGGAGATGGAGAGAATCAAGTGTCCCATAAAGATGCTTGGTATAAACTTCACTGTGTGATCTGGCTCACTTATTCCGATGCCAGATGCCGCAACAACATCACTACCTTCCACAGCACATGCAGCTCATGGCCATCTGGTTTCTGTTAGCATTAATGATCAAGATTGTTCTACTTGTTGTTTTATTGTAAAGGCTTGTTCTCATAATCCTTGCTGTTTTTTGAATGTTTGTGATTTCTAAGTTCTGTTCTTTGAATTGCTTGAGTTCGATATAATAAGGATGGCATTAAAATTGTATGTGCTTGTAATAAAAGCCAACCTCAATGAATATTCACAGTGTTGTTTTTCATGCCATGATCAGCAGACCCCTCTATCAGAAACTTGTAAGATACTTGTTTAAAAATCAGATTTTGGCACAGTGGCTCTAGACTGTGGCTCAAGAATCTGCATTTTAATAACCCATGTAATTCAAATGCCTTAACATTTTTAGATCCACTGATTTTGAGCCTTGTTAAATAGGTACTCCATTGTAGGTGCTAATTCTTATCTGTTAGACCCTAGATATGTTCCCCCCAGCACCTTAAAAAAATGTGGTGGGCCTGCCTGGCCAACATGATGAAACCCTATCTCTACTAAACATACAAAAATTAGCCAGGCATGGTGGTGCGCCTGTAATCCCAGCTATTTGGGAGGCTGAGGCAAAAAAATCACTTGAACCCGAGAGGTGGAGGTTGCAGTGAGCTGAGATTGTGCCATTGCACTCCAGCCTAGGTGACAGAGCGAGATTCTCTCTCAAAAAAAAAAGGAATGGAAAGTAATTATGAGTTCCCAAGATTAATGCAGTTAATTCTCTTACTAATAAAATTATTTTTGCACTAAATATTGTTTATCGATTATAAACAATACACCCAGTAATCCCTTGCTAAGTAATTCTTTGGAGGCAGTAAAGTGCATACAATACTGTGTTTGTACAGGCAAATAGAGAGACAGAGGGTGAGATCACTGTTGAGTAAGATTTGATTGTGAATCAATCATTGCCGTGCCCCTCAGTCCAGCGGGGTTCTCGTGGACCGTGGGTTGCAGGAGGGATGAGGGAGGCACAGGATCCGAATCAGAGCACTGAGGGGGTGAAGTCCCCGACCCTCTGAGACGGCTGCATGTTCCAGGTGGGGACGCACCCCGGCCTGTCTCGGTTTGCCCTCCCTGGGCAGCTCTTACCCTGCTTCAGCTGGCCCTCCCTGGGCTGTTTTCAGTGTCCTACCAGTCCCACTGAAATGAACCCGGCACCTCGCTTGAAATCATGAAGTCCTCTAGTCCTCTGCGTTTCATTACCTGGGAGCTGCATTCTGGTGTTACCTTCTCTCGGCCATCTTGGGGTGCCTCGAGGTTTTAAAATTACAACATTTAAGGTGTTATACAATTTGTCTTGCCTGCTTTAAAATATTAAAATTGCTTACCCCATGCAACATATATTGATGAAACTATTACTGTGTGGCGAGCATTATGCTAGATAGAAAAACAGTTGGATACACAGACAAACAAAATATGACCCCTGCTCCCAGGGAGCTTACAGGGCAAAAAGCTATTACAATGCAAAGACAGTTTTAGAATCATGCACACTAGTATGGGAGCACTTCAGAAAAGGAACTAAGCCTTACTAGTGTTAGGAAAAGCTTCTTAGAGAAGCCCCTGAAGGTGATGACACCTGGCTATGGTTGTGTAGTATTTTGCCAGATGAAGAGCAAGTAGAAAGACTTTCCTTTGCAGAGACAGGAACATGAACACAGAGATGGGTGGTGTCTGATAGACTTAGGAAGCTGGTTAAAGCTGGAACAATAGATTTGCAAGTGGAGAAATGACCAAGATAAAAATCTAGAAGTTGACTGGGTCAGATCATGGAGGGCCTGGCATGCTTAGGCTAAGGACACTTTCTCTACTCTGATGCCAGGAGGGGTTCACTGAATGTTTGAAAATAGGCAGAATACAGAAAGACGACGTTGGGAAATTTGAGAATTGGGAGGTGGCAAACGTCAAGGGCCTATGCTAGTGATCCAGGTGGAAGGTAATGGTGGCCTGAATTAAAGTCTAAAGAGGAAGAGCAGAGAGAAATAACTCCAAAGATGGTAAGTAGATACAATCAGTGGGACCACAGACCGTTTGGCTGTGGATGTAGAGAGGAGATGTCAGAGTCTGGCTTGCAGGGTGTTTTAGTTTCCTAGGGCTGCTATAAAAAGCACCACAAACTGAGTGACTTAAACAACAGAAATTTGTTGTCTTACAGTTCTGGAGGCCAGAAGTCTAAAATCAATGTTTTGGCAGGGTGGCCTCCTTCTGAGGACTGCGAGAGACGATCTGTTCAAAGCTGTTCTTCTTGGCTTGAAGATTTCTATTGTTACCGTATGTCTCTTCATGTCACCTGCCTGTATGTGTTTGTGTCTATCCAGATTTTCCCCTTTTATTAGAACACCAGTCATATTGGATTAGAGCCTACCCTAGTGCCCTCGTGTTAATTTGATACCTTTTGTAGAGACCCTATCTCCAGATAAGATACAATTCAACCCATCACAGGGGGTGTAGGGCCATTCGCTGAGGCAGAGAACACAAGAAAAGGAGATTTGATAGATGCTGGGGGAAGAGGATGAAATTGGTTTCATGCTATGCTGCCCATGCCACATTTTCATTGAATGTATTATAGTATTATGGTCCCATAACTGCTTGCTTTTGTGACTTTTCTGTTATGCCTATGCAGCACCTCTGTCTCTGGGTTCCTCTTGCTTTATTGGTTTAGTCTTCTGACAGTACCTGGAGGAGTGTGGCTGTGAAGAAACCTTGGGCTGTCCATCTTGTACACTGGCTGTCAGATCCCATAGCCTGAAAGGCATTCTGTTTGGATGACATTAATCCATGTTTCAACTCCCCCTGCCCAAGACAGTGGTTGTTATCATCAAGAATGACCCCTGAGGTCTGCAACGTCAGCCTCTTGAAGCTCTCCACAATCGGACTGTCTGCTGGAGCCCCAACAAAGCTCAGAGCGATGGCCCAAATGGCAAAGATGTTGCTGTCAAATTTAACAGCTAAAGACACAGAGACCCCACCATGCTCATGACTCTTTATTTCCCCAAAGTTGCCACTGGCTGTGCCCATTTGGTGCTTTATGGGGTGAGGTAGGGTGAGCAGATTCTCAGCCCCCAAAGTCAGTAAACCAATTATCTGTCCTTCAACTTTTTTTTGAACAGGGTAGTCAGTATTGGCCAAGTGCCAAGATACACTGAGCTAACCCCAGGCCTGAGATTTCTCTCGTTTGTCACTTTGAAACATTGGGTCCTATTGAAGGCAAAGATGAATTGTGACTCGGAGAGGAGAATCACACTGGACAGGGTGACTTCCTGGGTTTAATTAAAGTATTGAAATTAATGAGTATTGTAAGTGACTTGCCAAATTGCCTGACAAAATGATTTCCACAGATAACTCCTTGTTTTCAGAAAAATGCAAGAGAGTAGCCAGAGCTTTGAAGTGAACCAAACAAATGACAGCCTAATGGAGGATTAGCTAGAAGATGCCTCAGGTTTGGAAAGTGACCAAGTATTACTCTGGAAAACTCCTTTTATTGCAGCCCCTGGAGCAGCCCCAAAGCCTGAGTGAATTTATCTAAGGTTGTTTTTCTCCCCAGTCTAAGAAAGGGCGCTGGAATTACATTTGTCTAAATTATTATTATTGAAAGTTAATTTCAAAGAAAGACAATTGAGATAATAGTTTCAAAAGTCAAGATTTACTTCGCTGGCCTGATTTAATTCCCTGATTTAATCAGGGAATTTAGAGATAACCACCTGGGACTTTTTAGGTTAGAGAGATCCAAAAAAGAATTTAATGCTTCAATCTTTTAGCTAAGCAGAAAGATTTTTTTTTTTAGATTAAGAAAAAGGGAATTTGAAATTGGCAGAGAACATCTCAGATCATTTTTTTCCTTCAAAAATATAACCTTGATGCTTTTCTTAGTGAGTTTATTTATAAAACAGCCCAGTGACTTCTGTTCCTGATAATTGCTTGGGTCTTTTAGGGGGCCAGTTATTTTGTTCCAGAAGACACTCAGGTATATCTAGAATGAACTGGGGGAGTAATCTTAGAACTTTTTCTTGATGGAGAAATGAAGAGGGTTTTCATAAGAAGCTTGAACGATTGTGGAGAGGTCTAGATTTTCTCCCTAAACCAATAAAGAGTTAAGGAGAGCCTGGAGTAAGTGGGGTAGCGGACACAGGGCTGTCAGGGCAGATACCCTTCGCTCCATTGGATCTGCCAGCTATTAGGCTTGCTTCTTCCACCTCTCATGAGTTATGCATGGTGCTTTTTCTGCTATGGATGGAGCCCCATCACTAACCCTCTCCACCCCAGTAAGAGCTATTTAATAAAACGGCACTTAATTGACCCAGTGATATCCTTAAGAAAAAATGAGCGAATTCTATTAATGAAGCTGTAACATTGTTGAAATAAGCAGACTTTCTCACTCTGTGAATTTTAATCAGCCTACAAATCCCCATTTATTAGTTGTGGGTAATCTACAGATGTCTTACTTTTTAAAGGCCTTCAGAGAAAATTAAATGTTGTCGCATCATTGGGGTCTTCTTTGATCTGTGTGTAACTCATGTTAACATTAATGAATGTCTGTCACAGATTAATAAGAGAGAGACCTCCTTATATAAAGGTTAGTAAGAAAGTCACAGAGCAGTGATTTCAGTGTCCCTCTATGAGCAAATAAGGTCGATAGCTTGATTCATAGGTGAAGATTCTATTGCATCAGAGAAGATAAATACAACCTAAGGATGTATGACTTTATCATGGGCTGGGGAAGGATGGATAAAGGCAGCTGCCTCCTCTGAAGTTCTCCTTATTTAACAGTGGATAGAGTGGAAGGCAGTCTTTTGTGAAAGTGTTTCCTGGGATTTAAATTTTTATCATATAATATGACTCCTAAATCTTTTGGAATTTATAGTTGGGTAGGGGAAGAGAGAGGAGAAGGGAGAGGATAGAGATGTCCCCTTAGGAGAATAATTTATTAATAATAAATAACAAGGATGAAGTCATAAAATATGTGAGGTGGGGAGATGCTGTGGTTTGAGAGCCAAGGAAAGACCGTGATTCTGGTCTCACTTTTGTAAAAGGAATTTCCTCCCTCTAGACTTTCCTCAGCAATAAAATGAGACACTTGGACAGGTTCTCTTGAAGTGTCCCCGTTCTCTAACAGCCTGTGATGACAGTGTAGAAAGCAGAGTGCATGTCATTGATAAATAGAGTGATGGCATTACAAGGATGAGGTGGCGTTAATCATGAAAGGATTACAGGAAAAGTTACAGTATGAGCAGCTTAGTAAGTGGACAAGGCTGTGCAGGGGTAACAGAGCCCATGACTGGAGCGTGGGGCTTTGAAGTCAGGAGACAGGTCTGAGTCGGAGCGTGACACCTACTATGTGACCTCAGAAATGTTGACTCACCCAGCCACTATTTCTTCATTTGACACACAGAACAGTACAGTCTTCCTCACAGGGTTGTTGTATGGGATAGTTCAGATACTGGATGCCTAAGACAGCATGGTGTCTGACCGTAATGGGCCATGAACGATGAGGCCTTTGCTACCGAGTAATGCGTATGTGCACTGACCCGTTGGCATGTTTAGCAAATATTCCCTGAAATCATTGTTTACATAACTCTTAAAATGTAAATTTTGTCTTATGTTCACTAGGGGAGCTTGCTATTTGAAAGGAATCTTACTTGACTCTCTTCATAAGGGGCTTTTTATAATGTTAATCTCGTTATAATTTATCTGGTTTATTAAGTTGAGCTTCTGTCCTTCAGTGTTTTCTTAAAGTGGAACAAACCTGAAAGTTTACTAATATCTTACTCCACTCACATTTGCCCTCTTTTGTGAGCAACTATGATAGTATGTGATGACTGACTTCAAGAAAAATACCTGTGCCCTCCTCTCTTAAAACATTAAACTACAGGAAGCTTTTCTTACAGCGATTATTCTCATAGGTTGAGTGGTCTTTAAATTGCAATTGACAGAGTGCTTAGTGAAATGCTATATTTAGGAACTATTGTGTACGTATGTCTATTATCTGTGTTTCCTTTTCTTTTCCAAATGGCAGTGTTTCTATGGAAAAAGCACATTTGTTGCTTAGGAGATTGTCCACTCTTGTCTTTTTGCTTATCCTTCCCGTTTAGCCCCAGACAGGTTTTGTCATATCATTCAGTTGCTGTGGAGACTATTATGATGTCATGTGTGGGGAGCTATTATTTAGGGTGATGACTTGGCAACTGGATCTTCTGAAACAAGAAGGGTGCATGCACTGCATGCACAGGTACTTGTGCACACATGCATGCGTGTGCACGCACTCATGCGCGCACGCACACACACACACACACTCTGCAGGAATTGTTCCTTGAAATGACCCTATCACAGACTTTTTGAAGGGAATAGTACATCACACTTTCTTTTCATAATTTGGTAGAACTTATCTTTTGCTCTTAGACAGCCCAGCTTCTCAGTCATTCATGATTAAAACAGTGACAAGAGAAAGAATGATGTACAACCTTTCTTACGTAAGATACCAACTAAAACTGCAGCAATCTCTAGCAGGGCCAATTAACTCATAGCTTACAGCCAGATTTTACCCTACGAGTTGATCATTCTTTATTAATCAGTGTAACTGGAAATGAATCAGGATATAATAGCAGTGGGAGAATTCAGTTACTCATAACTAAGCTAGAAATATCATTATACTAAAGGGAAACTGGAAGGAGAGGTGACTGACATTTTACCAAGTTCCTACTCTGTGCTAAGCAGTTAATATCTCTGCCTGAGATCATCTGTCTCTTCTCTCCTGGCACCATTACCTCTCCTTCCCCTACTAATATTTTTTAAGAGACAAGGTCTTACACGTTCACCCAGGCTACCAGGCTGGGGTACAGCCTTGAACTCCAGGGCTCAAGCAATCCTTCTGCCTCGCCTCAGTCTTCCAAATGCCACCACACCCAGATAATTTTTGAGTTCTTTGTAGAGATGGATTCTCACTGTGTTGCCCAGGCTGGTCTGAAACTCCTGGTCTCAAGCAATCCTCCAGCCTCAGCCTCCCAAAGTGCCAGGATTACAGGTGTGAGCCAGTGTGTCCAACCTCCTTCCCCTTCTTCAGCACCAACCTATAAACATGCCTGTCTCTCTTCCTAGCCTTACTTCCCACCTTCATCTAAATCAGACTCCTGCCCCATGTCTCTCATTCCATTTTGTGCGAAGTGTCTTGAAATAATAACCTACTGTTCCCAACCAACATGTATATCAGAATCACCAGAGAAGCCTATTAAAATACAGATTTTTAGGTTTCCATTCAGAGGTGTTGATTCAGAAGATTCAGAGTGTGGCCCAGATCTTTGATTTTTAGCAAGCTCCCTGGGTGATTCTGGTGTGTTTTCAGGTATTGGACAGTAATTGGTACTCATTTCTTAACTCCTCTCATCTTAGTCACTCATCAACCCTTCGCTGTCTGGTTTCTACCTCTCTCATGTGGGTGAAAATGCTTTTGCCAGGATCACCGTGGCCCTCCCTACCTGCTGAACGAAGTGGCCTGTGGGTCCACTGTAGAACACCCTATGTGGCTGGCCACTCCCTCTTTGGAATTTCCTGCCCCGTGATGCCTGTGACACTGTGCTTTCTCAGTCATCCCTCTGGTCTCTTTGATGATTCCAGTTCCTCATCCCACTTTGCAAATGCTGTTTTTTTTTTCCTCGGGATACCATGCTCAGCCCTCTGATTTTATTTCCATACAGACCAAACAATTTCATTCCTTCCTGTAGCTTAACTACCACAGATCTGTTGATGGCACCCACATGTACCTACAACTTTGACCATTTCTTACCTAAGCTTCAGATTCATAAATATCTCTGTGTGCTGAGTATATGTGTGTCTGGATGCCCTGTCAGCTCCTTAGGCTCAGCTTGTACAAAACCAAGCCCATTGTCTTCTCACTAAACCTTCCACAGTATGTTTCCCCCAGTGAAAATCCCACTGTCAATGAAGCTAAAACCCTAAAGCCATCCTCTTCTTTCTCACTTCCACCATTAGAGAATGATCAAACCTTTCAAATTTTCCTCCTAAGTATTTCTTGAATGTGTTTTCTCTTCTGTATCTCAGCTTCAGACCCTCATCACCCATTGTGACAGACTTCTAGCAGGTTCTCCCAGGTATATAGCAGTAGTTTATGTTCTCACCACCTCTGTTGGATGCTTAACCCCATGAATTTAGAAAATAGGGCTTCTTCATGCCATATTCTCAGCATCTAGCAGCATTCATGGCAGGTGATCAATAGAGTTAGATAAATGAAAGCATGAACCATCTAGCTCACAGTTTTTTGGAAATTATTACTTACAGATCAAACATATAAAGCAGTGAGCTTAAGAGCTAACATGTTTAAAATGTGAATTGCCAGCAACCAAATTGGTATTGGTATTAAGGGAAGAATTTTGAAATTTATTTCCTTCCTTCAGGTCTTCAGCACCAAACCACGTTAGCTGGAATCTTCTCTCACATTGAGAGAGGTGGCTGTTTTGTTTAAAAGTGATCTAGCTCTAATTGTATTGCTACAAATTCGAACTTTACAGAGAGTACTCAGACTTGTATATTCTCCCATGATCTATTCAGATTATTGGTGAATTATAGGCATTGTCAGCATGGTTTGGTTCTTCTGTGTCAAAAAGTGTCACTGTGGCAATCTCTTCACTGAGTTTCTGATTCCTCTGTTGGATCTTTCAGAATGGAGGGTGTTATGCTTTGGCTTTGTGTCCCCACCTGGATCTCATCTAGAATTGTAATCCCCAGGTGTTGAGGGAGGGACCTGGTGGGAGGTGACTGGATCAAGGGAATGGTTTCTCCTATTCTGTTCTCATAGTGAGTGAGTTCTCATGACCTCCAGTGGTTTTATAAGGGGCTCTTCCCACTTTGCTTTCTCTCTCTCTTGCCACCATATAAGATATACCTTTCCTCCCCTTCACTTTCTGCCGTGATTGTAAGTTTCCTGAGGTCTCCCCAGCCATGCAGAACTGTGAGTCAATTAAACCTGTTTTCTTTATAAATTACCCAGTGTCAGGTATTTCTTTATAGCAATGCCATAATCAACTAATACAGTGGATTAATTTCTACAATAAAATATAAAGAAATTAAAACCTATCATTCCTTTTATCCTCAGTAAACCAAACACAAGCAGTAGAGCTCAGAGCACTGAGCACCTTGTCCAATCAGCCAGTGACTTGGGAGAATGGAGAGCTTCTGTGTTCTTTGACATTATGGAAGCCACTGAGCTTCTCTGCCTCTGTGTCTCCCTCTGTAAAGCTGCCAGCTTTTCTGGCCCTTCACTGGATAGCTGTGCTATGTATAAAGTGCATTTGTAGTTTCCTAGAGAAAATATGTCAGCTTAAATAAGTGGTTCTTGATGTAGCCAGGGTGATAGGTGACATTTGGAAGTCTGTGTTTACAGTTGCTGTTTTTAGGATTATATTTGCAGTATTTTTTTCTGCTTCATCCACTCTGTATGAAAGATCATCAACATAGAACATCTGTGAAGACTTGTGGGATACTTTGCTGCACAACCTGCCACATAGTAAATATAGCCATTCTAGCAAGACCTTGCCTATCCATGCTAATGAGAACTAGGCACAGTATGGATAATTTAAATCTGCAGAAAAATATAAAAATCTGGAATCACTCAGTATTTCTTATCTTTCCTGCTGTCAAACCGGCAGTCATTTAAATTTCACATCCCCTTCCTTCCCAGGATGCTTTCATGAAAGGCACTAATGAGAGGCAAAATGGCCAAGAGGCAGGTGGGTTACTGGAGAAGGAGCTGTACGCAGAGAGGGGACAAGCAAGACAACTGTATAAACAGTTACTGAAAATCAGCCTCGGAAACCATTTACTGAACTCGACCTGACTGCTCCTGAAGGTTAGGCAGCCACTTCTCTTCTGCAGGCAGGAGGGGAGGCCTCCTTGGGACCAGGTCCTGTTCAGAGGCACATGAAACGAGGGAAGTTGAGAAGGTAAACAAGTCAAGGCTGTACACACGTTTCCACAGTGGCACTCAGCCCCTCACCAGTTCCTAAGGGAAGTTCTGTGTGCTGCAGGTTCAGCGGCAGGAGGCAGGGAGGCATTGATGGGATTCCACCTTCTGGCTAGTAAATTTGCTCTTCCAGATTTCACCCAAGATGTATCATCAGAGGTTAATCCTATTCCATCCTTAGGTCAGAAAGGAAGTGCCTCTCTTCACTCCTTGGTCTTTGGAGAAATAGATCTTAGAGTGCGAGTTAAAGTCACTGCCCCAGACACAGTGGCTCATCAGCTATGGAACATTGCCACTGATCCTTGTTTTCAGCACAGTTCTCATTTTGTACGTGCTACCTTTGGATAACAATTAACTACAGTCATGGTGTTACAATTTACTGTATTCGTTTGATAAGTGGTATGTTCCTGATTCTTGATTTTTCTTTTATTCTCTAATGCTCTATGGCATAGGTGTGAGTTGACTAAGTGTCACCAACTCTATTTATGCATAAGTGGCTTTGTAAACAAAAGAAACTTTTCACTTACAAGAGGACTTCAGTTGAGGAGCTTTGACTCTCTTGTGAGTCAGTCATTGTTAGAATAAAAAGAGTGCTTTCATAGCCTTGTTATAAGGGAGTCCTAGTTTCATGTGGGCCATTTTTTTTTATCTGATGAATGTGCCCAGCTAACAGAAAATGTGATGGCTATGTTTTCCAGGGCAACATCAACTACATATGTTGTCAGAAAGTAACTTTAAGAACATTATTTTGTTCACTAACATCCTAAAAATTAGGATGATGATCCTGTGAACTTTACAAATGTTAATCATTGCATGGGGATCAGCATAATCCAGTAGACTCTTTAATAGTTCCACGGTGTGTCCTTCATTCTCTCTGTCCTCAAATTTAGAATACTGACATAGGGATTGGGATAAAAAAGGCAATTTTTTAAGCATAAGGATGACAGGCAGTCAATTCCTTTTTTTAAACAGTACATTGATCAACAAACCATGTTCTACCAGGCTCTTGCTCATCCTGCCACTATGGGTCATGGAGGCAAAGGATAGAAGGAGAAATGTATCACTTGATAAAAATGAATCTGATCACTGTCAAACCCCTTTACAATGGTGTTGTTTTAAAAGTGATTTTCAACAAGTGAGGTTAACAGAAAAAGTAAGATTCAGCATGTCAGGGTTCAGTTAGGTTCATCTTCTGCCTGTCTGTATCACTATTTTTACTTGAGGATAGAAAGATTAATGTATCTGTTATCTCTGTGTACTGAGAACTGTCCTAAGTGCTGTGGATACTGATATTAAATGAACAGTTCCAAGCACAGACTGATACATGAGTATGTGCTGATCATAGTACACATATAACTTTTCAGTCCTTATGACAAGGAAGTGAGGCTCCTTTGTCCACTGCTGGCTAGAAGATTATAAGTAGCTATCTTCTAGACCACAGCAGCCCTACACAGAGATTCAGAAATGCAGATATTTTTGCAGTGAGTTCTTAAATGGGTAGCATTCCAAACACAGCAGACCCCAAGAGAGGGACTAGCATGATAGACTCGGTGTTCAGTTTCTGACCTACCAGGACTTCTTTTGGCCATTTTGAATCCCAGCTTATTCTTTATAACTTTTGGGAACCCAAATTCCCCTTTTGTCTTCTGTTTCCCTATCTCTGAATCCTCATGGTCAGCAGAAAAACTTGTTTTTTCAAGGAGTCTCCCAGTGTTGTAGCTTCATCGTATTTTCTGCTGACTGGTATTAAAGAACAGGCAGTCAGGATTTTGTCCATAGTATCTCCTCCTATACTGAAGCTTGTTAAGCCCTGTCCATCTTCTCTCAGCTGTACAATTCTTGTTCCTTTGACTGCTTCTCATAAATCTTATTTTCTTATCTTTGAATCATGACTACTGCTTATCTACTCCCAAGAGTAGAGCACAGGGCTTCTTGCAGACCTAAGCAAGAGGTAGTAAGATCCTCTGCAGGAGTTCCTCAGCTGGGGCCAGTTATGCACACTCTGAAGACCTGGCTCTCCACACAGTCCAGGAATCGATGAGCCCTGCACAAGAATGAGATTAGTAGTGTTGTGAACTGAATATTTGTGTTCCCCGAAAATTCATATGCTGAAGCTCTAGCCCCTAGTGTGGCTAGGAGATGGAGCCTTTAAGGAAGTAATTAAGGTTTAGTGAGGTCATAAAAATGGACCCCTGATCCAATAGGATTAGTGCTGCATAGGAGGAGACTCCACAGAATTTTCTCTTTCTACCGTCCCTCTTTCCCTCTGAGCACCCACAGCGGAAAGGCCATGTGAAGACACAGGAAGGTGATCATCTACCAATCAGAAAGAGAGCCCTTATTAGAAACTGGCCATGCTGGTACCCTGATATCAGACTTCCAGTTCCAGAATGGTGAGAAACAAAAGGCCTGTTTTTCAGACCATCTAGTCTGTGGTCTTTGGTTGTGGCAGCCTGGACACATTTACATCAGCAGTTCTGGGCAGTCCTCGTGCTGCTCTCCTGGGCCTCCATCATCACGAGGTCTTCTCATTCTTGAGCATATTATGATTCTTAGATTCAGATGTTTTTTCTTTTTATCACTCTGACCTAGTCTCCTGCAGAATATTTAAGATAAAATTTTCAGCAGGACATTTTCATGTTGCTGATATGGAGAAACCCATTTCATAGAAGAGTTTGTTGAACCAGCCTTCTTCTACATGCTATAGTTAGTTTTCAACTGGAATTGATTTAATCTCTAGTACATTTAAATATATTTAATAATAAGCCATATCATGAAGGACTTCTACTTTGTTATTAAAATATCAGGAATCACTGTCTGATGAGTTCTTAAGCATTATGTTTTAATTATATAGAGAGAAGAAGAGTTCTTAGGCTTCAGCTCAGGGTGTAATTTTTAAAAAATTATTTAAATTGACTTTGAAGCACCTTCCAGCCATTTGTTCAACAGTTAAATTCCCCAGAATGCCTGCTGTTTTCTATCTAATTTTTGACATTATTATCTTTCTAGAAACAGAGCTGCTATTTAACTCAGCTAGCACTGAACAGAAACTGATTATTCTCTTTTGATGTAACTGGAGTGACTTAAATACTTACAGTCTTTTGTGTTAAGGGAAGATTAAAGTGTAGGAGAAAGTGCTGTGTCTTGGAACTCAAAATAAATATTTCAATATGAAGTGGCTGTAATTTCCTCGTGAAAACTATATTGGGTCATTGGGTGTTCAGTTACAAAGCATTAGAAATAGATGTAAGCAATTCTTACAAGGTCTTTTTTTTTTTTCTGAGACAGGGTCTTGCTCTGTCACCCAGACTGGAATGCAGTGGCGCCATCTTGGCTCACTGCAACCTCTGCCTCCCAGGCTCAAGCAATCCTCCCACCTCAGCTTCCTGAGTAACTGGGACTACAGGTGGTCGCCACCACACCTGGCTATGTTTTTTTTGTTTTTAGTAGAGATAGAGTTTTACAGTGTTGGCCACACTGGTCTCAAACTCCTGACCTCAAGCCCACCTACTCTGCTTCCCAAAATGCTGGGATTATAAACATGAGCCACTGCTCCTTGCAGGTCCTCTGTTCTTAAAAGATGCAAAGATGTCCTTTGACTTTGGCCATGATATGTGATTGGGCAGGAAAAAAAATGCTGAGGCTAAATTATACCAGGGACTCTTCTTTCTATAAATCAGGGACTTGTCATTACCTTATCCTTAATCCATATTCCAGTCAGAGTTCTTCAGAAATTACATTCCCTTCAGTTACATCTTCTTAAAGGACTTACTGGGTCAGGGACATGTGTGGTAGAATTTAGACAAATTAGATCATCTTAATTATTGGAAAGTGAGTTTTAGCAGCTCTTAAAAAACATTTTTAGGCAGTGAGAAAGATTCAACAATAAAGAAGAAATCAATGTGTGATAAAAAATAAAGTTACCAAATAGCGCAGTTTGGAATTTACTGAAAGACTCTGGTTGTACTGGGCTTCAGGCTTCAGAACTCACTCTCTTTTGTTTAGGTGAGTAGTATAGACTAGATTGCTCAGGAAGCCTGTTTCTGTCAAAGGAAACATGACAATCCAGCTGTGTCCTTTCCATTGTGAGCCTCAGCTGTTTCATTTTTCAAATAACTTAATGACACATCCGAAGCAAAATTAAGTTATCTTGGCTACAATGTCAATATCACCCACGTCAGTTCTGGTCTTACATAGCCCCTTTACTTGGACATCTGGCCATCACTGCAGACGCAGACTGTGCTAAACCACTGACGTGGTCTCCTCAGAGTGATTCCTTCGTCCTACTCCAACTTGCCCATTTCTGTCAGCATTCAAAGGATCAGTCATTCAACAACAGCAGTCCTTTACTGAGCAAATATTCAATGCCAGGGATTAGGCTACAAGAGTCAGTCAATATCAAAGTGACGAGGGAAGTACAAAGATACGTGAAAAGGAAAAGACATTTCCTCTCTGACGAAGCTGATAGCTTGTTGAGAAATAGTAAGGAAGAGAAGGAATGACTGGAAACCCACTGTCCCATTGAGTATTGGTTAGAGAAGAAGCACCAGACTTCCTGCATACTCTTTCTTCTCAGAGCCACAGATCTGATTTACAGGTATCTAGCCCTGCTGTCCTGTTCTCTTAGAAGAGAGGGTGGCTCAGAAGAGAGAATGTCTAAGACAGGGTCGGAAGGATGATTTTCCTTTTTACATCATGTTTCAGTAACAAAATAAAGACAATGTAAACTGCCTCCAGCTTGTTGAAAAGATTAAATTCTCTCACTTCTGCAATAAATCATTCCAAAAAGTGGTAATAACTATAGAATATCACTGTCATTAATGGCACTGAAGTCACAAATGCCTTTTTCACAGAAGGGCTTGGCGAATAGCAATGCACCTTTCATTTCCACTAAGTAGCCAACTAACCTACAGGCTGGCAGGAACATGCATTAAGAACTGTAGGCACTTCATGAGTGTTTGCCTCTGTGTGGTTATGAAAATCTCCCAGGGAAGTAAGAGCAAGGTAACTATGAACAATGAGGTTTATCTTTACTTGCTGAGGTTATGAATATGTATTCTGTATACTATGTAAATGATTCTGACTATCATATTCTAAATAACGACATCCCTTATTATACATGAGGCTTTTGTTTTCAAAATAAATGAACCAGGATGTCAGGCATATGGAGTTCCTGGAAATAAATTGGAATCTCAGCAAAAGCTGCATGTTGTTTGGATATTGCGCTTTTTACCTTAATATACTACACATCCCTCCTTCAAGTGGCAGATACTCTTGAGTTCTGGGAGGTCCACGTACTTCATGTTACATTTGGTGCATGCTCTGGGATGGATCACAGTCATGTGAAACTTGAATGTCACTATATGCATTTTATTGACTTCACCTTGCAATTAATAGAACTCTGTAAAATGCCTTTCAGAAAGGCTGAGAGGTACTCATTGGACTGGGTGGCAGGGTGACCATGTACATATTAAATTTAAGCTACATTAATTAATGTGGAGAGCAGATAGGCGTAGGTATGCAAGTATATATATAACCCTGAACTCATGTCGTTTCATAACCTATTGAACATGACCTTGGAATCAAATGCAGCAAAGCAGATTGAGGCCTTTTAGGACCTTTCTGTCTTGGGCATTCTTTACTCTTGTTTCCATACGAGCTTGCCTTAGCCAAGATCTCCAGGGTATTCCACTGTGATTGTCAATTTTGATAGAATCTCTCTCATTCTTCCTTTACCTGTAAGTAAATTAAACTATGCTGTATTATGAATTTAGACTTTTAGAGCCCAGATTTCATAAAAGTGGAAAGCCTCCAGCTTGTTGAAAAGATTACATTGCTTGGAGTTGTATTTAAGTCTAAATGAATACAAGTTCTGAAATGTGGTTCCCCTACTTTTTTTCTACACATCTGGACCCACCAAATTTTACAACTGAATTGGACACTTGCAGCACATCTCATAGGAAATGTCAACACCAATAATAATTTTCAGAAGTCATGAACACATTCCAATGTGAATTTTGCTCTCCTGGGGTGTATACATGAAGTAGTAAATGAAACTTGGCCAATTGTGTGGAGCATACTTGATTTCCAATCCTTGTTAATTCCTTCTTATGAAACGTCAGTGTTTTTAAAGGAACCCAATGATGATTGGCCTGGTAGTGATATTAGTCACATTTCAGACTATAAGGATGCTTATTCATTGGTTATTAAATAACCTCTTAGACCCTACTAGTCTGATATAAGCCATGTCTGACTAAGAAAGTTCAGATTCCATGCCTACAAGCATAATCAGCCCATTTTATTCCCTCATGTACCCACATTTCTGTAGGTTAATGTATTAATTATTATAATATTATATTAACGCTAACAGCTAGCAGGCACAGACACAAGTGAATTAAGCCAGGCTGACTTCCAGACCAAATCTCCTCTTGCTGAGGAATCAACTGTCTAGCCCTTCCCATTTGAATGGATGATGGATTAATGAGTGTAACACCTTCTTAGGATCTCCAGGGCTTCAGCATTAGTATCTGCCACTTTAGAGCAAGAGTCCCCAGAAACTACTTTTAATGCTATCTGCCATCTTTTTTATGTTTGGGAGCAACTTATTTTTCTAAGCCTGATAAATTATACTATGAGGACCAGGCATACTCAAGATCTGGGTGCCTCTCTCCATAGTTCAGGGAGCATCACAGAGTCCTGCAGTTCTTTACAAATAGCACTGCAATATGGTTGTGAAAAAAATCAAGATCACTCCTCTCTCTCTCTCTCTCAATCTCTCTTTCTCTCCTCCCCCCACTCCCCATCTTTCTGTGAAGTCCGTAACTTACCTGGCCTGCCCATTTTGCTGGGAACCATTTAATGCCTGAGCATATTGCTTGAAAAGATAACTGAGCATAGAAATGATTCAGCACCAGAAATGCCTGAGTTGTGTGAGCCTGCTCAGCCAGTGAGGAGGATGCATTTGAGGGGCCTGCTGGTTCTATTCATCATATTGTGCTTTTCATCCTTCACTAGTCAGTGGTAGTGTTTATATATATTTATTCACCACTTAGTATTGTGGGCTATGTGGGTTGTATTCACACCTACCCACTTTACAAGTGTGTTTTTGGCCATGAAAATCTAATTTATATAATCACCTAAAGGAAAGGGCTGAAGCTACATTGGTTGGTAAGTTTGGTGCTGGTGATGTCTCTGGACAGTGCCAGGCCAGGTTCTCTAATGGTCTCACCTCCATATTCTTCCTCCTCAGAACATTGATTTCCTCTACTCTCCCTGGCCAGACCCTACTCATTTTTTAAATAATTTCAGTTCCTGGCAGTCTTCATTTTAGTATTCTGACTTTTTTTGCCCCTTTCTTTCTTTAAATGTATTGGAACAGGGAGTTTAGAGAGGCTGCATCTGCATCCTCTAACTGCTTTTGAAGACACAAGAGAATCTCAGAACAGATTTTAGGTTATTCCTGCCCTCAAGCCTGCTGTCTACTTCTTGGAGTCAGGAGCTTTTGGGCCCAGCAGCTATGGGACAGAACTCTGTCACTCCTGCCAACTGTGAGAACCACCAGCCAGGGTGAGGTACTTCATCCTGCTGAACATGATGTTTGCTTTTAAATCTAAAAATAGATATGATAATACATTCCTTAGCGGAACTCTATATGGATTTTTTAAATGAAATAATGTACATAAATAGTTTAGCCTGTTGCCTGAGTCCTAAGTGGTCAGTAATTATTAATTACTACCATTATAACTATTATTTTATTTTTATTAATAGAACAGGTTAGCAACATATGAGAAAGTTTTAGTCTAAATGCATACACATAAAAATAAGGACACAGAGTTATAAAATAATTTATATGAATCATTGCTATAGGTTTCATGCCAGATATTCCTTTAAATATTAAGTACGCTGTACCTTCACCTTTTAATACTTATTTTATGATTGCAGTTTGCATGAACTCTTTCAGGTAGCCCAATTGTGTTGAGTATTGAATGAATCATTCTGAGTAAAATGTAGCCCTGTATTATTTTTCTTTCTATTCAGTTCCCATTTTATAGGCCCCAGTGTCACTGTTTCTTTCCCCCACATAAGGAACAGTTGGTGAATGTGAATGTGGCTTTCTGTCCGTCATTCAACCCAGGATGATGAAGGAATTTAGATAATACATGATAGAAAAATAGTATTCTGGTTTGGGCATGGTGGCTTACACCTGTAATTCTAACACTTTGGGAGGCTGAGGCAGGCGGATTATTTGAGCTCAGGAATTCGAGACCAGCCAAGGCAAATGGTGAAACCCTGTCTCGACAAAACATATAAAATTAGCTGGGCATGATAGCATGCACCTGTAGTCCCAGCTACTCGGGAGGCTGGGTGGAAGGATCCCTTGAGCCCAGGTCAAGGCTGCAGTGAGCCAAGATTGTACCACTGCACTCCAGCCTAGATGATAGAGAGAGACCCTGCCCCACCACACATAAACAATGTTCACCATATACTATACATTCTCTCTCAATTTCTCTCTCCCCCCAGATATATAATTTGTATTTATATATTTATTTAACATATATGCTAAACATCTGCATAATTTTAAAATACTGTATTAGCTTCTCAGTTTCCTAGGGCCAATATGACAAGTAACCCCAAACTTGATGGCTTAAAGCTTCAGGCATTTATTCTCTCACAGTTCTGGAGGCCAGAAGTCTGAAATCAAGGTTTCAGCAAGGCCATGCCCTCTCTGAAGCCTCTAGGGAAGAATCCTCCTTTGCTTCCTCCACCTTCCAGTGGCTCCAGGTATTCCTGGGCTTGAGGCTGTATCACTCCAATCTCTGCCTCCGTCTTCACATTGCCTTCCTCTCCATGTTCCAAATCTTCTTCTGCCTTTATCTTATAAGGATATCTTTCACTGGATTTAGGGTCTACCCAGGTAATCTGGGATGATCTCATCTTGAGATCTTCAACCTATTTATATCTACAAACATTCTTTTTCCAAATAGGGTCACAGTCACATATTCTAAGGGCTAGAAAAGATATATCTATACTAGCCCTTGGAATATAATGCTAAATCATTTTGTTACTCTTTATCTTCAGTAAAATAAAGTTTATTGCTGTAACTGTAAAACTCAAGCAGACAAACTAATGGTTCTTAATAGCTGAAAAATTGTATGCCCATACCAAATGCTACTGGAATGTTGGGATCTCTACAATACGAGGTTGAAAGGAGGCAATGCACACTGTAGAAGCTGTTTGAGAAAGTCTGAATTCCCATGAAAGCCACTGATCCAACCTGGACCATATGTCTACCCCTACAAATGGGAACAGCTCTGGCAGGTCATGAGATGCATGCATCTGAAAAGGGGGACTGTGCATCTTCCTTTGTGATTTGCCTTTCAGAACCTGAGGAGCTGATCCAAGCCAGACATGGATACAAGTAGAGGAAAAGTTCCTGCCAAATCTGCCTTGGCTTTAAGCCTCATCCCCCTTTCCCATCTTCAGCCTGTGCTGTGATTGCCTTTGGGTTCTCCAGTGCCATGGCTCAGAGATGCCCTCCTGTGGGAACATGGCCGGTTCACCACGTTAGTTATCATCAGCAGAGCCCAGCAAGCTGGCAGGGTGAATCAGAATCAGGACATAGAGCTGATACACTTTGATATTTTAACCTCCAGTGCAAAACTGGACTGTCATCTCAATTATTTTCTGGGCCCCACACAACCATTTGACTGGCAGGAAGCCCATTCTGCTAAGTGGATAACGGAAGGTATTTTGGATTTCATCCTGACCAGAGAATTCACAGACTGTACTTAAATCTGCAAGAAATGCTTATGAAAATGCAAAGATGGTTGCTATTACTTTTTTTTCCTTTAATTTGCATCCTTAAACAAGGGCAGATAATGATGCATTACTTCCCATTTGAGGATTGGCTGAGCATGTCTGGACAGCATTGAGACATGGCTTCTTACCCTTTACTTACTAGGAGACAGCAGACTATGTCATGACTGGCACTTCCCTCCAGCTGCCTTGCTGACATTTAGTCAGCAAAAAGGCTTTCTCTAGATGCTTAGAGTGCTGGGGCATCCCCATGGTGGGAACTCTTAAGCATATCCTTCTCTCCTTTGCAGATTAAAACAAAACCCACAAAAGAGACTGACAGAGAATGGAACAGAGCTAACCTTTACTCTACCATGCATTGTACCTGGGCTTTGTCTATGCTGCCTCATTCAGTTCTCCTAGTGACCCTGTGAGGTAGTATGAATAAATAAATGAAGCAGAATATATTATTTCAGCCTCAGGATGCTTACATTTTGCTTTCAATTGCTACACAACACACACAAGATTACCTATAAGGAAAACAAGTCCCAAGGAGATTAAATTACTTGATAGAGCTCATGTGGAACAAGCTGAGCCTTGAACCTGAACCTACTAACTGAAAATCTTTGCTTTTTCTACTATATCAGGTTGCAAATTAATGCAGATACTATGGCCCTGCCCTGATTCAAATTCCTTTCCCCTGGGCTTTGGACCTGCACCCTCAGAAGCAGAGGGGTATTTGAGATGCCAAGCAGCCTAAGTCAGCTAAACAAGCTGCTCAGGCAGCCCTGCAGTAAACTGCCCTGGCACCCAACTTCTGCTCAGAGGCTTCAAGAAAAACCCTCATCAGCTAATGCAGTATCCAGAAAATTTGTAGATTTCTCCTGCAGTGAGAAAACATGCATGTGAGTCCTGCTTAGGCTTCTTATTGCTGCATAGCTTTGGGTAAGTCCCTTAATGTCTCTCATCCATCTTGCGCATCTGTAAAATTGGGATAAGATCACTTGTTATGCTTCCCACAAGAAGGATGATGAGGGTAAAGATACACTGTAAACTGTAAAAATGACTGTACAAATATTAAGGTGCTATTACACAGAGATACATACACTCAGAGATAGATGAAGACAGTCCCTGCATTTTAAATTCCCCAACCATGATCACTGCCCGTGAATACCCCAGGCTTGCACAGAAGCCTAAGATGCAAAACCTTGACCACTGCTTGTGCGCAAACACACCAAGCCACGTAAGCACTTTTATTCTCTTACGGTATTGGGTAGGGGCCTTTCATGATGGGAACCTGAAAATATTTCCAAGGCCAATGTTTTTAGATATCTGAACTTGCACAAATTGTCTCACGTAATTTATCACAGTAAGTAGATGCCTAGAAAATATTTGTTGAATGGATAAAAGAATGGCTACATTCCTTCTAGATTCTTGTCAGTGCATTGCAAAGGTTACTGTCATCATATCAGGGAGAATAAGGTGCTGACCTTGCAGCCATTTTTGTCAATGCCTGGGTGCCTCTGCTGCTGCCTGCCAGCGCAGCCCAGGGCGGTCTCCAGAGCCAGGGGCCATGGTGGCAGCCCCAGAGCCATCCTTCTGTCAGGCAGGCTGGGGATAAGGGCACCTCTGAAGCCTGCATTGACATATAGCATCTCTTTTTAGTAGAAGTGCCTCTCCAGTGCCAAGCACCCTGCTCCATTGCAGGTCATGAGTTTTCCCTCTATCAATTATTTGTGGATTTTTGCCCCCTGGATCAGTAATCATAATGCTAAATTTTGAGATGTCAAGCCAACAGGCTGAATATTCCTGACTTCCTCACTGGGAGATGCTGGGGAAGAAGTCGTTTCTGATACCTGTCACTGTGGTTTGTTCTATCAAGGAAGACACACGTACCCCACTGATAACTGTGATCCTTGGCCTTGTGCCTAAAATAAAATGTTTGCTTCCTAACACGCTTTTTCACCTACTTCTTACTGGAGATCGACTTTTATGAATTCCCTATTCTGAGTTCACTAGCACACGTGATTACATCCCCTTTGCTTTGCAATACAGAGATGTCACCACTGACTTGACTGTCCCGAGGCCAAAAAAACCCATAAAGATGACATACCAGGCTTGTTACGCGCACTGCTGCCTTTTCATAGCTCATTGCCAGCCCAGGTATTGCACTTTGGGGGCAGAGTCAGAAGTTAATTGAAGCGGCTGCCACATCACATCTCGCAGAGAATCCTTTCTCTAACATGCATGACTGGTTATGTCTCCATGTAGTAATTCCTCTCTTTTGCTGTGCAAAGCATAAGTGGAAATATAAAGTCTCGAGGAAGAGGGACTTTCTTCTTGATTGGAGTGAAAATGTGACAGAGGCAGGACTTGTTGAGGAAGTACTTACTTCCATGGTTGTCAGCACTTTCCTCTAACAGAGTGAGCCATTTTTTTTTAAAAAAGTATTTTTTAATAATCTTCCTGCACTTTATTTACTTCAGTCCATGTTAAGAAGTTTTCTGAGTCAATGGCAAAGAACAATTCTTAAAATGTGCGAATACCAAATGTAAGATAAAAAACATAATTGCAGTTTAGACTTCAGATTTATTTGAAAAGGGGATAATGATAGTAATTACCCAGTTTGAGTTTTGTAGAAGGCTAATTAGATCCCCAAAGCATTTGTATGCACAAGGAAAACCATAAATACAAAAGACCATCTGGTCCTTATCAGCTTACAATACTAACACTGTCTGTAATTATTTTTTCTGTACTGTTTTGATGTTGACATTTTATGGAGCAATACATTCTATGCTGGTTAGGGAATAGCCTACATTTCTGAAAAGCTAGGGGTTTTCCCCCTTTTTTTTCCTGATGAAAGTTTTAGGACTCCAAAGGCAAAGAAGACACTGCTTTTCAGAGACAACAGGTAAACATCTTTCCATTACACCCATTGTACTACAAATGTGTTGTTTATAAACTTCTCTGGCTTATCTGACTTATCTTGTTAGTAACTTAGTCTACCAAATGCTTGGATTCAGTTAAGTTTCTTTGCTTTTTTTAGGTAAAAATGGGAATGACACATTTAGCTGTGTTGTGTGTGCATAAAAATGCAATCTTCGTTAGTCACTTTCTATAGTTAGCACTGTGCCTGGCAATTTGGATATTACAAAAGTATTTCGTAACATTATTTGTTTTCATGTTCATTGTTTGTCTCCCCTATTAGTATGTCAGAGATATTTTTCTCATTCATTTTGTTGTATTTCCAGCTCCTAAAATATAAATGGTGGGTACTCCCCAGCATTTTGTTGAAGTGAATGGGTAAATGAAGTAAAATACATGATTTAGATTTACATCATGTATTCTACTTCATTTATCCAGTGACTTCCACAAGTAGACTCTGGATGCTTACAATTGATTTGCCGTCAATTGTTACATAACAAATATTCCCCAGATTTATTGTCTTAAAACAACCAGTATTTCACTAGATCTCAAGATTCTGTAGGAATTTAGGCAGATATTGGATGGGAATATTTTAGTTCTGGATGGCACTGATGGAGGTCACTTCATGGTGGTCACCTGGCTGATGAACTGGTCTAGAGAGTCCAGGACAGTTTCAGCATATGCCTAGTTCATAAAAGGGATGGATGGAAGGCAGGGCTCAGTTGTGAGTACTGATCAAAGCACCTGCATGTGGCCTTTTCTCATGGCTTAGGATTCCTACAACATGGCACATCAGGATTCTAAGAGTCCAGACAGAACTTGCTAGTTGTCTGAGAGGATAAGCCTGAATTGGCATGACATTACTTCTACCATATTCTCTTGGTCAAGCAAGTCACCAAGGCCAGACCAGATTCAATGGGAGGATAAGCAGACTCTTCTTCTAAATGCAGCCATCTTTAATGTATCACACCAGCTAGTTGAAGGGAAAGGCATACTTACTGAAAAACTCTAATGTTTAAACAAAAATAGTAAGTTCCGTATTCAGAACTATCACATTAATGCAGAGTAAGAAAATTGACATGATGAAGGAAACCTTCATGGAGGTCAGGTTTGAGTTTTCAGCTGAGCCTGGAAGAATAGATAAGGTTCAAATCATGTGGAGAAGAGTATTCCCAAAGAAGGAACATTTTGCTTAAATGTTGTCAACACTGATAATGTTTATCTAGCAGCTGTTAGTTTGCAGTACATTCCTGATAAAAGGACATGGCCGTCACCATATTTGGGAAGACTCTGTAAGAAACAACGTATACAATTTCCAAATGTATTTTCTGTGAAATGCTAATTGCATCCCTCGTTATAGAATCCCTTGTGAGAACCATACTAGGCATAGCTTTGTTAGACCTGTGTTGCTTGCTTCTTTCTGATAAGAACTAGGACAATTCCTCTTTTTATTTTCCTATTGACTTTTAGGAATCTCGGGCCCAAGACTGAAACTGAGTCAATTATGTTGAGCCTTCCATTTGGCATTTTTGCAATATCCCCTTTTCTTTGATTCTAATACTTTCTCTTTCTGTTTTGTTCTTTTGTTGTATGAATGATTTGCTTTAATCTCTCTGAAAAACTCTCCACAAACTCAGTTGAGCAACTTAGAAAAAAGATATATAAAGAGGAATAAATAAAAATTGAATCCTTATTTTAAAAGAACATATAGTTTAGGATTCATGTACAGGAGGATGTTATGGACAACAGAACATTTTAGTAGACTCCAAATGACATAATTGCTCAAAATAAGTTGAACAAGGTGAATTGTGGACACTGGATTGAGTCTTTGAAAGTTAGGATAAAGAGCCTAGTCCTAATTGGAAAAGCTCTACATCAATATGACGTAGTATTTTAAACTGATAAAGTGTGCACTTTTCTCAAGGAGTTAAATATTTCAGGGATATTCTAAACTGTTCTTCATCTGGGAAACAGGTCAGAATTCTTGTAACATTTTTCAGCCCAATAGCATTGAGGAACCAGCATGAACAGCAGCTTCTCCCAGGGGCTCTGGGAGATGGCAGGTCTAGTAAAATACATTTCCTCCTTCCAGAGAGCTTATAATTTTGCAGCCTATATCCTATCAATTAAACTGAATTTCTTCAGTCACGTTTCTGGATCTTAATACCTCTGGCTCTGTAAACAAGGAACACAGGAAATAGTAGACATTTGCTTCAGGTTTGGTTGGAGAAATAGATTGCTCCAGAATAAGCAGGGTTTTTAAATAAATGTTAAAAGTACAGAACAGGAAATTGTTAAGCAGCATGATATGTGCCTATCTCTATGCTATATGTTCACCCTGTGAGAAAGTACATGTAGTCTTGTTTCACTAGGAGACCTGGATTTCAGTAGGTTGATTTCATCTGTTAGGGATAGAATAGCCAGAAAGAGAATTTCAGTAGAAATCTACCTGGTCATGAGGAGAGTGGTCAAGGAACCAGGACATTGGAAGTTGAAGGTCTTTTTTTTCTTCCTTCTGGGGATTTGATCTGTCATGCTCTATTCCTATGACAGTAGTGGTGGGTGGGGTAGGGAAGATGGCAAAGTTCTTTCTGGGATGATTCACGTTGCCATATTTTAGTTTGGAGGAATGAGACTTTCTACAAAGAATGTATATGAAGATGAGTACTTGAAGAAAAACAATAGTCATTGACCCCACTGAAAATCAGAGGGAGAGCTTTAATCGTTTTGTATATGAGTGGCACCTTTGGCCACTCTTACCTCTGGGGCTGTGCTATGCAGTCCCCTCCAGGATTAAGTCAGCCATTCCTCCTGCTTCTGCGGGTGTCGGCAGCTAATGACTCTCAGCGGATTCTGGGAATAGCCTTCCGGTGAAGAGCGCCCCCTTGCCCTCTCCAGGGATAGGTCCACATCCACAAGTCAGGGCAGAACAATGCTGCAGTACCTTCCCAGCTCCAGAGTTCCTCCTGGATCAGCTGATGCCTTTTGTAATTCATTTTCTCTGTCTGCCCAGTCCTACTCCCTTTCCAGCCCCACAGCTGTTGATACTTCAGGCTGCATGCTCATCTCCACCTCAATTTGCTTCCTGGGGGATCTGAGTCCAAGACATGGACCAACTATAAAATTGTGTCCCAGAACCAGGATTCAACAAACAATTGTGATGCCCATGCTTCTTGCCTGGGACTTATGGAAGGCATTAAGATCCATGTTTAAATAAGGCCTGTGAAGATAGTACAGTCAGAAGCTGTCCAGAAACAAGTATGGATCACACAGGAATGCTGCAAAGTATCTCTGGATTGCTTCCTCCAGAACTAAGCACTGACTCTCCCCTCCTTCTGCTCTCCCTTCTGTTTCCATCCCTTGTTTTTACAGTCATGTTCTGAGTCCCCACCCCCACCCCATTCATCTTTATAATTTAGCTTCAAAATGCACCTGCCCAGTGAGGCATAAATGGTGATATTTGTCTCTCATATTCAGTATGTGGAAAAGTGTCGGGGCACGTAATGAAACAGATCTCACCCTGGATTGTGATGAAGACTGGCATTTCTCCTAATTAGAAAGAATATAGGGTTCCTGGATCTATTGATTTCCATTAAACTTGTGTGGAGTTATGAATCTTAAAATGAAAGTTTACAGCTATAGATACCTTAGGATAGCGTTTTATAGCAAGCAGGACTCTAGAGAGCACCATACAAATCAGCATTTGATGCTTGTCTTAGGGTTTTGTGATTTAAAGAATGGTTTGCACTTTATCTGAAACTACATCCCAGCCATCTTTTGTAATTCTGGCCTGAGTGAGGGGAAAAGCTATTGCCAAGGTGAATGCACAGCTCTAGACCTCTCCTAAAATTATTTTCTTCCTTCACTCCCTTTTCCTTATAGCTGCTGATGACTTGTGTCCTTATCGTGTTGCCAGTGGGTCCCTGCTCTGGATGTCTATCACTCATGATTTGGAAGATTCTCCCCAAAGTTGTGTAGCAGGAGTTTTGATTGCAACTCAGTGCTTTATTAGCCAGACCCTCATCACATTGGGCTACACACATTGCCGTGGAATGCAGGGATGTCCAAAAAAGGAAATTGGGCCTTCTATCCTAATTTAATGCCAGGTGGGTCTGCCTTAGATATGTTTTTATGTGAATGATCTAGATATTAGTTGGTGAGAGATCAAATTGAAATCATGAGTAAATCCTCCTTTCTTCATTACTTTTTCTTAATCTTTCAGCAAGCATTTGTTAAACACCCACTTTGTACCTGTATATACATATATATGCACCTTCTTTCTCTTTCTATTTTCTTTCTCCTTTTCACTTTATTTCTTTGGGAAATAATTGAAGTCATACCCAAAGAGACTGCTGGGTTCTTATCTTTGTGTATGGTAAAGAGAAGTTTCACCTGTCCACTTAAGAATTATGAAACATTGGAGAACTGGTGAACAGGTCTATAGGAGCTGATTGAAATGGCACTTTTTCTTTTTTTTCTTTTTTCTTTCTTTCTTTCTTTTTTTTTTTTTTTTTTGCCATTATGACTGGTGTATGCCTTGCTCAGTACCAGAATGCTGGTGTCTGCTATTATACACGGCCCTTCTCATTCAACATGCAGTGATTGCTGAGTTCATGTGCGATTATTTTCCAAGTACACAGGGAGTAGTGGTTCCTTAGCACAGAGACTTTAGAATCAGACAGCCCTAGGCAGTGGACATACTGACAAGAATTGGCTCATCAACAACAAAAAAGCCCTGATTTGTAGTGCTTGTTGATTTTTATGGTGTAAATGCTCCCATTGCGGCCAATTTCAAGCTACCAAAGTCAAATCATTGAACGTGGAATTGAGAAAGATGAGAGCACAGTTAGTTCTTATGAGCTGGTGCGAGACACCGTCAGCCCTAAGACTGAGCCTAAGATCGCCCTTTGCTATTTCTGGAGAACATTACTTAGCCCCTCTCAGTCTCAGCTTCTCATTTGTGAAATGGGGTTAATATGAAAATACTTACCCTAAAGGGCTATTGTGAGAATTAAATGATATTTCATGAATAACACTTAGTTTAGCAGGAGGAACATATTAATAGCAACCATTCAGTAAGGGATAACTAGTTATCTAGGTGCACTGGGCACCTTACCTTCATCAGTAATTCAGCTTGCTCTCTGGAGTAAGCATTTCTTCGGATGAAGTTTTCAGTATAAACCAACTCAGCTTATGATATTGGTTTCAGTTGAGGAAAGGGATTGGCTTCCTTTGGTTTGTGGATTTACTTAACAAAGTGGCCAGGCATGGTGGTTCACACCTGTAATCCCAGCACTTTGGGAGGCTGAGGTGGGCAGATCACCTGAGGTCGGGAGTTCAAGACCAGCCAAACCAACATGTAGAAAACCTGTCTTTACCAAAAATACAAAATTAGCCAGGCATGTCTGTAATTCCAGCTACTCGGGAAGCTGAGACAAGAGAACCACTTGAACCCGGGAGGTGGAGGTTACAGTGAGCCAAGATTGCACCATTGTGTTCCATCCTGGGTGACAGAACAAAACTCCATCTCAAAAAACAAAGTAAGGCTGGTAGCCCTGCTCGTCTCCTGCAGTCCGGCACCTTCTTTATAGCCAGTTGTTAAATGGCTACTGTTCACAAAAGAGTTTGCTGTGCTAGATGTTGGGAGGAGAAATGCCTGAATGTGCCTAGACTTTGCTAAGGCAGACAGGAGTGTGTATGTGAAGACAGCTGGGCTGAAGGGAGTCAGGGAAACACCTTTGATGCTGCAGGCTACTTCCCATGAGGGCCTGTTGGGGCTTGGTCAGTGCACTCAGCTTCAAGGACAGGCACAGCTTGGAACATGCCTTCCTGGTATGTGAACTGTTCCCAAGTGTGGAGTTGAAAAGGCCTGTTGCTCCTCTAATCCCTTCTGGAACTATGTGTTCCTTCAGACTAGAGTCTCTGTGGGGACATCTGTGTCTTCTAATAGAAGTTGAGACATTTTTTTTTTTGTCTCAAAATAAAACCACATGTCCCTACTCCATTCTATCTCAGTCAGTCTGAGTCAAGGGCGCACAATAAATTCCTAGAAATTGTACTCATGGTGAGAGCAAATACCTCTGCCAAAAGAGTCGATCTCCTGCATGCTTCCAGATTTCCAGTTTTTCCTCCAGTCTATTTTCCTCCCCTGGATTGTGTGGGGAGTGTGAATCCACCAGGTCACCATTTGTCTCCCTTAGGCAGTGACAAAGCTATAGTTGTCAAACTTTTACTCCCCAGCTCTTGAACTTCTAAGTGTTTGATGTTGTGTCTAACATCTAGGGGGTGCTTTTCCTTAAAGAAATGAAAATCAATTTGATGACTTGCATAAACCATTCATTCATTGTCTATCTTTTCCTCTGGGTGGTAAATACTTTGAAAGTAAGGGACTCACTTTTATATACCTAGCCCCACCGGGAACTTCCAGTGTGGAACAGGTAGATTCACTTATCATCATCTCAGCAACCCTGGGAAGGAGATGTTATTTTATGTCTTTTATACACGTATTGAAACAAAGAGTTTAGTAACACCTCCGTAGTTCACAGGGTGTAACCAGGGCTGACTCCAATGCCTCTGCTCCCTCCCAGGCCTTGGCAGCCAATACCCCCACTCTTATCCACTGGGAATAAGGTGCTGCACTTGGCCACACAAATCCATACGGAAAAGACCTCTGTTCTCATCGAAACCATAGGCCATACACATACATTGGTCTGTCTGGTTAGGAAGGTTAGATAGTCAAATAACATAATTTTTAAATATTTAATTTCACTGTTCATTTAAGGCCCAAAACTGACTTTCTTTTAAGAATTTACAAAGACACTTTGAAGAGAGAAATTTGTAGAAACCTCTGACCCACATTTTCCAATAAAACTGGTGCTGTGTTCCTCAGAGCCACAAACAAGGCTTTGGTAAAAACACAGAAATCAGTAGCTTGCCTGGGACGAAGAATACGAGGCTTCTCCCACTCACGCCCAGTTCCCCAGAGACCATCTTCTTCCCTTGATTGGTTCCCTTTGCTTTAACTGTTTCTCAGAAACAGGCAGAAGGGGGGAAGGAGTGTAAAGGTGCTGGGCTAGGAAATGGTAGCTGTTCTTTTGTCTATGTGTGTATCCCTGTAATAATTTTCCCTTTAAATATAGAAGTTGGGAAGATGCTCCCTGAAGGTGCTACCACCTCTTCCAGCCTTGGCTTCTTCCTCATGTCCTTTGCTTTCTGTCCTGCATTTGGGCTCATGCGCTGTTTAATAATCCCTTTCTTGGCCAGGTCTGGTGGCTCACGCCTGTCATTCCAGCACTTTGGGAGGTCAAGGCAGATGGATCATCTGAGGTCAGGAGTTCAAGACCAGCCTGGCCAACACAGTGAAACCCTGTCTCTACTTAGCCAGGCATGGTAGCACATGCTACTCGGGAGGCTGAGGCAGGAGAATCACTTGAACCCAGGAGGGGGAGGTTGCAGTGAGCCAAGATCATGCCATTGCACTCTAGCCTGGCTGATAGAGCAAAACGCTGTATAAAAAAAAAAAAAAAAAGAAAAAAAAAAGAAAATCCCCTTCTCTGCTTGACAAGTGTGTGCGTGCTCTTGTGCGTGTGTGCACACAAGTGTGCACATTCTCTGTTATCCAATTAAAATGTTCCTCCTCTATGAGACCTATTTGAATGCCCTAGTTCCAATTCATGGAACCTGCTTCTGTGTCCTGGTGGTACTTTCTATCATGTCAGTGACCCACATCAGCTGTCTTGTGGTATTACCAGTTACGGGTACACCTGGTTTCAGAATATCACTCTAAGCTCATAGTTAAACTCCTTGGAGACAGGGACCCTGAATCATCCATGCAGGCTACCTTCTTACCAAGATGATATTCTGTGAAGGCTACCAAATCAGATCTGCTTTCCAAAAATTTACTAAAATATAAATATGTTAGGCCCACATTCCCTTTACAGAATTCCCTTTACTGAAGCAATTGGATGCTCTAGCAGTATTAAGAGACAATGGGGTTTGTTTCACAATACAGCTTAAATCACTACATTAATTGTTTCCATATGTTACAGTTGGAAAGTCCAGTTCCTTGTTATTCTTCCTACTGTGAACCTAATAAATTACATTGTCTCTTCTTGGCTTCTGGACTATGAGCCTAATTAGCATTAATTCTTGAGTGAATTTTAAATATATCCACTTTCCTTTTCTGTTTTTCACTTGAATAGATTATTTGTGCTGTCACTAAAGCAGGTCTCTCATGGTTCTAGAAAAACTATTTCTACACACATTGCCCGCCACTTCTCACAGCTGTCCATAAATCCCATAGGGATACCAAAATATTTCTAAGCTTTTCAATCTATAGTTTTAAGTTTTTCTTATAAATTACTAAATCACCTCATAATAAAGTATTGTTCCTTTCTTTTTCTGTAGCATATTTTCAAATTAGTTTAACTATCTTTCTTTGCAAATAGTGGCAAAAATCCACTCACTCAAAGGACTTTAGGTATATTGTACCCCACTGAAGCATTCAGGAGATAAACTGATGAGAGACTAGTTCATTACACAGTTCCTTCAGAATCTCGACCCACCTTTCCAATCTGGTTTCCCGTTACTTCTTTCAGCTCTTTAAGTTCCAGCCAGAATGGACACAGTTTGAAAATCAGAGAGACTAGCTTTTGGAGCGTCTATACAGGGATGATTCCCCAAAGTGGACAGCTTGACTATATGTTGAATTTTCTTCTGAACACAAACATTCAGATGGCTAAAAGATTTATCCATCTTAAGATGCATAGAACAGAATTCCTGATTTCTCTCTACCCTGTCCTCTTAGCCCCACCTCCACCAAAACCTGCTGCTTCTTGCTGCTTTTCCAACTCCATAAATGGTGCTACTGTCTGCCTAGCTATCCAGACCAAAAACCAATCACAGCAACGAAAGACAAAACAAAATAGAAATAAAAAATATGACTCACTCATTATTTCTCTCTCTCTTCTTCTTATTCTTCACTTTCCAGCTGTCATTAAGTCCTATTGGTCTGTCCCTAACCCAACCACCACTACTCTATTTACTGCTGAAACCCTGGCATAGCCACAGTCTTCTCTCACCCAGATTACTGCAGAGCCCAAGAGGTCTGTCTGCTTTTATTCCTGTTTCCTTTGCTACAGTTCTACATAGCAAGCCAAAGTAATCTTTTTGAAAGAACAAGTCGGATCATATCAGTTCCTTGTTTATTACCCAACAATAACTTCTTCCTGAAAAAATAAGATTCAAATTCCTTAATCTCCTACATGACCTCACCAAGTCATCTCCTGTTCTTCTCTTTTTCTTGTAGCAGCTTCCCTGGCCTCCTTTCAGTGCCTCCTGTAAATTCCTACCGCAAGGTATTTGTAGCCCCCTGGGTTTATAATGACTTCTTCCATGTTTCTGAAAGGTTATTGCTTTCTGATATTTTTCTCAGTTCAAATGACATCTCCTCAGTCAGGCCTTCCATATCCCTCTTACTAAAGTAGCCACTCTCCCCCTCAATACCATTCACCCATTAGTTACCATGTTGCATTCTCTTTCTGGCCTCTATCATTGTCTAGGATAGGTGAATGAATGAATGAGTGAGATTGGTTACTTGTCTCTTCTCAGGGGAACACAATATTTTGGAGGACAGCAACAGGGTCGGTTTTGACACACTCTGTAGTCCCAGCACCTAGAACAATTTTTGACACTGTGAAGACAATAAATATTGAATGAATTAATGATTGATAGAATGAATTCAGGCATATTGGTCCTGTCACTTTGGGGCCATGGACAAATTGCTCTATATTTGTTTCTTCATCTATAAATTGGTTTTGCTGGCAGGTTAGAAGGTAATCATTACATAAACTTCTCAGTAAAATATGCAATAACTGTTGTGCATTATCACTCTTCTTTCTCTGTACATTTCTGTTCTCATCGTCCTATCATCTACTGACTCTTTGTGCTTGGCTCCCCTTAAGGTACTCCACAAACCTTCTCTGGCCCTCCCAGCTGGAAGTGCCCTCTTCTGACTCCAGCCTCCCAGTGTGTTTGCCTTGAACCTGGCTCTTACCTACCCATCTCTGCCTGTGTTCAGCTAATCAACATTCCTTTATTGCCTTCAGTGTACCAAACATTATGCTGGTTGCAAACATTTATTTTTTGGTTTATTTCTGAAGCTTGATTAGAAGCTTCTTGAGAGCAGATACATGTCTGATTAGCTTTGTAACCTTGCACTGTCCAGAAGTACATCTTTTATTTAGTCCTCATGTCATAAATATGCAATGAATTACCATAACTGAAACTTAAGCTACTGGATGCATTAAATTTATCCCATCTTGTCCATCGCCACATTTCACAGGGAAATGTGTACATTTCACAGGGAAACAAGAGGGACGGAGCTGTGAGATACTTGAAATATTTGCCCATCTCGCTGCCAGAGGCCCACAGAGTTTTGAGTTTATGAGCCCTACAGCTGGCTTGGTTGGCCCCACATCTGATTCAAACTTTCGACTCTGCTCCGTTTGACATACATTCCTACTAGGAATTTTGATTACCAAGTCATCTAGGATATAGAAACAAAATTATACAGTGTTCAGAAGTATAAAGGTGGGGATTGATTGTTGACTTTCCCTTTGTCACAACTAGAATACAGCCAGTTAGCACTTGATGGGTTTCCTTTGTTCCATTAAAATTCACCTTAGTGCTGATTTAGTGACCTAGAGGCTCACTAGCGAATCCTTGCCCTGGGCAATGTCCATTAGCCTCCAATGTATAGATGCCTTTACTACTTTACTTTCCACTTCATTCTCAAAAAGAAATATGTAGGAAGTTTTTATAATTCAAGCCACCTGCTCATTGCATGTAGCCATCTTCTTGATGTAGTGACACAACCGAGCCACCAGACACCGATATAAACTTTCCACTACAATGGCTTACACCACCATTAGTTCTGCTTTTTTTGCCATCCCAGTAATGGCTTCTCAAGTTTAAATTTACTTTCTAATTCACAGCAACTTTAGTTTTGCTACTTACTTTAAATGGTTTCTGTGTAAAAAATACTTAGCATTAATGGCATTCTTTGGATTTTTAACAGTGAGTTACTTTCATTAATTAGCCAGTTAATACAGCATCCCTGGGTAGAGGACTTTATCAGCTTGGATTTCATTTTACTGATGGAAGAACTAAAGTAGATTGATGCAGACTTGACCTTTAGAACTCTTGTCTTTTACCATTTCTTTCTTTTCCACTTCCTCCTCTCCTAATTTTACCACATCTTCCCTCCCCCTGAACACCTGGCTTACAGATTGCAGTGTGTATGTTGGGAGAGGAGTAAGGTGAAACAGCTGTGGCACAAAAGAAAATGTACCAGTACCAGCGATTAAGATAGAGAAGACCATGTTCTATGGGAAGAGTGTTGGTTAAAGCAGGGGGTTATATTTCCACAGGAAAGTCACATTGTTAAGCATTTTTCAGATCTCTTTGTATAAAGCATGCCTCTTTTCCAGTGGTATTACCAAAGACCCCACCCCCAACCCCAGAATGAGATTGGGCTGATCTCCTATTACTTCGAGTGGTGGTGATTCCTAAAATATATCTCCAGTAGTACATCCAGCCATCTGCCCAGTAAACTAAAGTGAGTACATTTTGCTGAACAAAGATAATCATGAAAGGGTGAACGTATTCATTTCATGTTTCCTGGGCAATAATTTTGCTGGCAGAATTTCAGTCAACAGCATTTGATTATTTTCTGCATTGTGGGCACGTAGACAGGAAGTAGTGGGGCCAGCCCTGGACTCTGAGGTAGCCAAGTTTATGTGAGGGCTGCGAAATTAACATGTAAAGTACAGATGAGTGTCTTCAATGGGCACTGTGAAAGGAGACATCTTTACTTTTACAAACGATGGGATGTTGGAATGTGCTGTGGAATTCACAGATCTTTGAAGCCCTCCCAGATGAGTTACACAGCATTTTGTCATTTGACCAACTAGGAATATGTATCAGATTTTCAGAGGACGTAAAGATAAAAGAGACAGTGAATACTTTCAGATATTTCATCAGGATTCAGGAAGATGTCAGACACTAAGAGTGGGTTGATGAAATCTAAATTAGTAGAAACTGGATTCAAATGCAGTCCATGGCTGTAAAGCCTGGGACTTGTTAGACACAACAAATCCATTACGATATGATATTCCCAGCACATTTTTAGTGGTCAGACAATATCTGAAATTTCATGTCCAATTCTGCATTGTATAGACCGGTGCTGTTTGATGGATAAACAATAGGAGCCATATGTGTAATTTTAAATTTTCTAGTTGCCACATTAAAAAAGTGAAAAAGGCACAAATAATTTAACAACATATTTTATTTAGTTCAGTATACATGAAACATTATAATTTTGATATTTAATGAATATTAAAACATAAATATTTTACATTTTTATACTGTCTTCAAAATCCAATGTGCGTTTTACACTAACAGCACATATCAATATGTATGTTATGTTTTCCTCAGAAGTACTTCATCTGTATTTAGATTTCATGAAATTTACAGTTGGAAAAATAAACTCACTTAACCAAGTTGTTCCAAATATATTTGAGAATTGTCCAAAAGTAGAATTAAATATCAGTTTTTAAATTTAAGTTTGAACTATTTAAATTAAGTGAAATTTACAAGTCATCTTCTCAGTTACACTGGCCGCATTTCATGTGTTCATGTGAAGCTATTAGCTGCCATATTGCACAGCACACGTCTAGACTCGGCATCATTCACAGTGTGGTGAGTGGGATGAGGCAAGGTCTCAGTCAGAAAGAGTAAGCAAGACGGGTTTGCTTGGAATCTATCAAAGACACAATGGGAGGAGGCTGGACTGAATGGCCTCTACCTTGCTCAGAGTTCATTCACTTTTTCATAGCCCAGGCCCAGCGATCTTGCCCTTTTGCTTTGCTGACTTAAGTAAACAAGGCCAGAACAGTTTTAGTCTTTCGGATATTTGATATGACACCTGTTTTCTCAAGTTCTTCTCTAAAAGTAGAGATACTTATAGCTCCTTGAGGGCCCATCACATTTTCTGAATGGATAAACTCTCCTTTAGAAAGACAGTTGGCTCAGCATGCCCCATCAGCTCAGCATAAGTCCTATTCAGTGAGTTGCCTTATGGGTAAAGGGTGTAAAAAGAGGTCGTCCTCAATGCCTCGCCCATTGTCGTCGTCGTCATCGTCATCATCATCAACATCAACATCAACATTGCCATCATTCTCCTGGCCCCTTTTCAGTTCATCAAATCCTCACTATCTAACTGCAGGCTCCTGTTTGGGGATAGAGGATACTAAATTCTTGTACTACATATCAAGCTGTGGAGCTTATGGAAAAGAAAATGTTGTAGGTATTTTTATGTAGTAACCTTCCCAGAGGGAGGGTGGATTAGCTCTTACTAACTCTTTTCTAACAGTTGAGAATACTAAAATTCACAGAGACTAACCAGCTTGCCCGAGCTCATATGAGCAGGGCTTAGATGTAAATACAAGTAGGGGTTGATTCCCAAGTTCTTGCTATTTCTGTTATTCATCCCTATTGAAGAATAGAGCTCAGGGAATAAAATAATACAGGTCTCCATTGTAGAATGATCATGTTGTACATTGAGTTTCTACAACAAAATAATGGTGCAGCCGTTAGCCTAGAAAACTGATGGGAAAATTAGTTTCCTACTGCTTTGTTATCAGCTCATGGCCCTAAACATCAAATAAGGATTCCACTTCCACTTTTTCTTTCTAAGCATGCTCACAAATATTATCCTACACATTTTCTCACACTTCTTCATAAATATCCCCCTTTTGCAGATGAAAAATTCAGGAAGTCTCTGGGAGGAACAGTAGGTGTTTCAGGTAAAACCATTTGTTTCTTGTGAAATAATATCTCAGGAGGTCTGCTTCCTAGGTTCAGACCCTCTAGAGCATAAAAGAAAAAAGGTGAGAAGCTGATGGTAGAAGATGGCCTTGTTCCTGTAACGTGAGTTACGAGTGTTGATTGTCGGCAACGAAGACACATTGCAGGAAGTAGCCAAGCGGGAGAAATGAGCCAGGGGTTGGGGGAGTGGGGCAGGGCTGCCAAGAGCGTCTCAGAAAACTCAGACTGGAACGCCTGCAGTTGTGGACACCAACCCTGTGAATGTGTTGTTTTTATATAGTAACTCTCTGAGGGAAGTTGAAAAGGTATAGGAAAAAATGGCTGAAGCATCAGCCAAGATTTAGAGCCCTTTCTTGTGGTTTTTGCGTAG
Organism: Cacajao melanocephalus; assembly: GCA_963573385.1. Taxonomy (NCBI): domain Eukaryota; kingdom Metazoa; phylum Chordata; class Mammalia; order Primates; family Pitheciidae; genus Cacajao; species Cacajao melanocephalus. The sequence goes on from CAUYLG010062194.1 coordinate 218,762, forward strand.
CTACATGTTGAGAATCTGGCCGTACTTTACAGGCAGCATAGAGAGGAAACTTGAGAGGAAAGGCGTAGCAGACTTAGTGCAGCAATCTATGCACCACTTAGGAGTCTTTTTCTCTAGTGAACCAGCACGAGCTCTACATAGTAACGATGCAAATAACTCACTGAGTCTCTAGCAACATTTATTTATTATTTATTATTATTTTTGACAAACTGAACATCTAACCTGAGAGTAAAATGCTAATGTAAAACTCATTTGTGCTGGGATGAGGTGGGGGTGGGAAGTTTATAAAGATACCTTTAAATGCATGAAATAGATGCTTTCCCTACATTGACACTAGAGTCCCAACAGAAGGAAGATACCAAGAGTGTCTCAGTGTCTTTTATAATGTCCTAGAAAGTGGTGAGGGCTGGGGTAGGGGTGCCAGAGATCAGCACAGACTGGGCGCGAAGATAAAAAGGCATTTTTCTTTTGAGGTTTAGAGCAGAGATGTGTCTGCTGAGGTGTCCAAAAGCAATAACTGAACAGTCATGCTAGGTCCAGACTGCGTCCTGCTCTTGCCAGTGGAATTTCGTCTTTAGCATGATGGAGCAGTGTCCCATGGGTCTCTCGTGCTGTGATTTCAGTTGTGGCCTTAAACTGTGGACATAGCCTTTCCTTGTTCTGGACTTAATGGCTTTGAGGCAAAGGTAAACCACAGTCAGCCGTCACTGACTTCATGGGCTGAAGGGCTTTCATCATATAGCTGTCACTTAGAATCTTCTTTACAATCATGAGCACATAAAATATGTCTTGTTCTAGATCATGTCTTAAACAGCAACAGCTGTCTTCATGGTGGGGATTCATCAACATTTAGGTCCAATGGCAATAAGAGTCGTATCAGCAGACCTAGTAAAAGTTAATCTTGGAAAAAATGTTATTCTACCTCTACATCTACACATATATATTTTAATCTGGGCAGTTCATTAGTTAAGTATTTGATTATGAAGCAACAGTACTCACAGGAGTGAGCGAAAGAAATGTGTTTGGTGGTGTTGGAAATAGCTCAGAAACCAACAGTGGCCAGTGGAGTTGGGAGGTGAGGCAGGGGTGAGCAAGCAGAAGGGTCGCTTTCCAGGGAAGGCCCATGTGGTGAGCTGTTCAGACACTGACTGTCCAATTGCACGTCAAATGCACGATTACATCTGAGGCAAGGATACACAGAAATATTCATGGGAGAACCTTGATTAAATGTGGTCACATGAAGGGGACAGAAAGGTGTGTGGTCTTTTGAACCCTGATCCGTGACGTATTTGGAACTGCCCCACAGCTCTGAGATGAGATCTCATTACCATATGTGGTGAAACCTTGAAATGAATTCAATTCCAAGATCCACATCCTGCCTCTGAGGACCCCCTAGCGTCATAAAGACAGTTTCACACATGGATTCTGAGGTGTAATGGATGGATGGGCATTAATGTATGTGGTGTGCAGTGCTTTTTTTTTTTTTTTTTTTTGCTCTCTATGATGCGCTGGTATCTTTTTTTCTTTTAAGAATATGTTCACACATGTCCACTCAAATAAATAAATTGTCCCATCTCTACTGATATGTTTGGAAGCATCAAGAAATTCACATAGGGTAAAAAACTCATTTGTCTTTAGAAACTGAAAAGAAGAATGTTTCAGCAAGAACTGGAGAGGAGAGGCATTTTACAAATTATCAATAAATCAGCATCTAATTTTTTCCTAAAGTAAGTCCTGGTTATTTAAAATTTCAGGTGGAGATTGTGAGAAAGGAATTATAAGATGGAGAAATACAAAAAATCTTTGTGTTTTGTTGGAAAGCCAGAAGAGCTTCCAGCAGATGTAAGATGCATGCCTTACACATCTGTGAATATGGGGGATTATTAGGCAGAAAAGTGACTCTGTTGGTAGTCAAGCAGATGAATTGTATTTTTTTCTACCTCTATGTTAGTATTATTACAGCTGTTATTATAATTATTGGAATGACATCAACATGCCAGACCAGACCAGTATAGATACAGAAGGAGCTGTATTTTATTGCCAGAGTCTAAGGACGTATCCATTCCTATTGGCACTCAGTATCCAAGTTGCTAGTGCCATGTCAACTAATGTGGAATAAGAACACAACATATTATGCCAAGAGTCATTATGGGAACAGGCACAAGTATCATGTCAGTCATGCAAGCATAGACGAAAGTAGAGGTAGCATTTGGGGGTGAGGAACATTTTCCTACTTGTTTCTGCATCTCTAATTCTTGAGTGATGAGACAGTTTACAAAGAAGAGGATGCCTCTACTTTGAGGTCAACTCCTTATTACCCTGATTCCTTTCATAGAGTGATTTTGTTATAATCAGAGGTTGAGCCATGTTGTTTTCCTGGAAGATATTAAACTGTTGACAGCTGAGGTTACAGCCTGGATTTAGCCATAGTCAGAGTCACAGATGCCTGTATTTTTAGTCACATAGCAAAAATCACTAAAAACATCGAATGAGTACATAAACATCAAAACCTCACAATTAAATTGCCAAAGAAAACACATTTTCCCACTTCTAGTGCTCTGCACATGGAAGTCTTGACACTCTGGGCTGGAAAGGAAGGGTCATGATAAGTAGAGAAGCCGGATGAACACCAGAGAAAAGGAAAGGTCTAATCTTTGCAATTTTGTCAGCTCACTGAGTCATTTGTCATGTTTCATCACATCATCTTGAATTCTCTATTCCCCACTGGGAACTGACTGATCAGCCCGGAAGCTTTTAGCTGGCAATGTGATAAGAAGACTGTTGTATGCTGTAAGCCCAAGGAGCCATTCTGCTCAGCACTCCTTTATTTAGGATGTCCTGTGGGAATGGCCTGGGTCCTCACTAACTCCCAGTTCATTGTAGGAGGTTGGCTTGTGAAGACTGTGATGGGATAGGCTGGAAGACATAAGACTGTGCACCAGGGGTGTGAACTACGTGTTCTGGAAGCCCAGAGGAAGCAGAAATTCTTTATGACTAAGAGAGTTTGGGGGAACAGTTTCAGGCCAGGCTAGTTGAAACCTGAGACAGTTCAGATTTCAGCACATGGAGGGAATCAAGGTAGAAAGAGAATTCTAAGCTTTGGAAATAAGAGCAACTATGATGAGGTTTACTGGGGGAAGGTTTCCGTCTTGAATGTTCAGGTTGAAGGAGTTAAGGGTGGGAAAAGAGGTTGAGACTAGATCACAGTATGCGTTGAAGACCAGGATGAGTTTGCACCTGATGCCACAGGCACTGGAGTAGCTAATGGGGGTTACTAAGCAGAGTCAGACCTGCAGTTTAGAGAGAGAATAGTTGCTGATGGACTCACAAATACAACCATCCCTCTCCTGAGCTTGAGTCTTACATAGCTAACTACTTTTTGAGCAGCAACTCTAGATTTGCGTGTAAAATCTTATATCCAGCGTGTTCCAATGTTCTACCAATGTGAACTTACTCCTCCTTGTCAAGAAGTAGAACATCCACCTGCTCAGTTGGTCAAACTTAAAAGCACATCTTGAAAAAGTTATCATCCTTAAATGCTGTCTCCATCTTCCCACATCACACTCATCGTCATATCCGATAGATCCAAACTCCCTCATCATGAATCTGCTCATGTCCTCCTACTCATTGCCACCACTTTGGCTTAAAGCAGGCCCACACCAGCCAATTCCATTCTATTTGTTTTCCTGCCCAGTCCAGCTTTCATGTGACTGCCAGTTATTGTTTGAAAATACAGATGAGCTTATGTAACTTTTAGCATCTTTTGGAGATTGTAAAATCATTACTGGCTCTCTTCTACCAAAGGATAAAACCCTGCTCCTTAGAATATCATAAAAGAACCTTCATAATTTGGCCTTCTCCACCTTTTCTCTTTTTAATCTTGACACCGCCTGCCCTTCCTCAAACAAACGCACCCACAAAACCATGACTGGGCTTGTGTTTTCCAGGTGCATGTGCTCGTTCCCATCACCACACTTTCACACAAAATATATGCTCAGCATGGCATGGCTTTTTCCTACTTGGCAAACTCCTCCTCACCCTTAGAAGCCCAGCTGAATTCTTTCCTTTATGGCCCTTTCCAAGTGATCGGCTTACTACTCTGTGTTGCAGTAATTGAAAGTACATAAAGTGACTAGTTTAGCATTACTAATCTATTGTATTGTAATGAGCTATTTTACCATTTAGGCTTCTTGCACTCAGGTGTGAGGTGCTTGAAGGCAGTGATAGTCTGATGGATCTTAGCTCTTCTGTCATCTGATACTCCAGAGACGTTCCTCAATGTCTGTGGATTGAATGAAGGACAGAGATGACTACAATCTCACATTTTGGTGTGAGATTGATTATTGATGTGCTGTTTCTTAACTAGGCTCTAACATCTCCTTTAAGTTTTCCTTTTGTTATTCTATAACAGATTTTTTCCTTATTTTCCCTGTTTAACACCAAGAGCTAGTTACCAGAGATAAAACATCTAACACAGTATCTGTGGTTGGTGTAAGTGTCATTTCCGCCAATACACACACATACTTTTTGAAGAGATCATTTACAACTCTTTAAAGAAAAGTAATTACCAGTGTAGCTTATGAAAGAGATCATGAACTATGTAATAAATTTGATATGTACTTTCATCTCAGAATTTTAAACATTAAATTAACTCCTAATCCTTTAGAAAAACATCTTTCTTATATATTCAAATTTTACTTTGCTTATTTAGTTGCAATTTGAAGTGGATGCTTTTATGAATTTCTTGCTTTCTATTTAGTGTTTTTTCCCATGGGTGGATTGGTTATTTGTTTTGGATTTTGTTTGGAGATTAGATTTAATAAAGAAGGAACACTTATAATTTGGTCATATGTTTGGTCTGAAATACCTACCCTAAAAATCCTTAGCAAGGGGCTGCATTTATCTCATTTGTCATCCATGACAGTGGCAGTGCTGATCTGCGATCACGTTCCTCCAAGAGCTTGTTAGGTCATTTTTATCCAGTTATGTTCTGCAGTCAAAATCATTTTAATATTGTAAGATGGAAAAGGTTAGAAGAATCTGTTTGCCTCAAAAATAAAGATTCCTCCAGAACCTCCCGCAAATGCATGTTAGCATTTGGTTTGAATGCTACTGCCCCGAGTTACCTGACCTCACTTGGTCTCTGTTGTGCACTTGCCAGAGACGAACAGTTGACCAGATGCCTCTCACAACGTGATGTTGTCAAGTACAGAAAAATGACTCCAGTAAAAATAACAGGTTTTTGAAAATTTAACAAGTACCAACTGTAGTCATGTTCATCTGTTTCTGCTGACAGCAAGGTTTCTCTTTTTAATTAATAAAAAATGGAAGAAACAAAACATTCAAAATAGGAAAGACTAGTGACAGCAAGAATTATATTTTTCAAAGATCCCCTGGAAGTAATTTTTCTAGAGTTTCTGTAACTTCCCTGAATTGAATTGTAAAGAAATTGGTGTCACCTCAGTGGCTGGTCATGGAAACCCTAAAAATTATGGGAATGACCACGGATCAGTCACATGTGAACTCTTCTTTTTCATTTTGTGGTCTCAGCTCCAAACTCTGAAAGGGAAATGGCCAATTTGCACATGTTCTCCTATCTAAATTGTTAGGGTCCTCCCCTTCTCTTTTCTTCATACTTCCTTGAGAACCTTTCTGTTCATATTATCGTGTAGCTATGGTGTTACGAAGACAGTGACATTTCCTGTGGTGGAAAGATACCAGTTCCTCTAATTTGGTATTCCTTCTCTTCTACTTAGAATTTGCTTGCACAAGGCTGGGCACAGTGGCTCATGCCTGTAATCCCAGTGCTTTGGGAGACTGAGACAGGAGGATCACTTGAGGCCAGAGTATAAGACCAGCCTGGTCGACATAGTAAGACCACATCTCTAAAAAAAGGTGTTTAAAAAAAAAAAAAAAAGACAAAAGGAAACTGTTCTGCAAGTTTATATTTTTCCCTATTTAGCACTCTGTTCATAAACACCTTAACCATTTCATTTGATACAAATTTTGTAATATTACCTGCTGGCAGCTGCTACTAAAAAGAGTCTCAAAAAAAAGGGTTGAGTTATAAAAGTAGTAAAAAGTAGTAAACTAGGAACATCAAGCTTGAGAGGAGTCAGGGTAAAACATCTCTTTTTGATGATTTAATTGTTAAAGGTGTTAATTTGGCAAAGGAGCAGCTAATACTTGATGGGTTAATTTCATTTTAATTTCTAATCCATAGTTATGAATCAATTTGAAGGACATTTATGATACTTTCTTAAGGGGAAGGTTGCTGGTGTAAATTGGTCTGCTGAAGTGAGAGTTAGCAACATGGCATAGCACTGGCGGGTGTAAGGGAAGGCAGGAGAGCTGATCTATAGTCCAGCCTTATGGCTGCAAGCCAGTAGAAGGGCAAAGAGCATGAAGCAGGGGCATGGGAGTTTATCCTGCACCAGGCTGAGCACACGTCCCATCTCCTCACACTTCACTGGTTGCAGTCAGTCACATGGTTATGCTTATGCTTCAAGGCATAACCATCTGTGTGACCCCAGCCAATGGAGTATAAGGAGATGGGAAGTTTAGGTCAGCTTTGTCTCCAGGAGGAAGAGGAAACCGGCTACACTGAGAGCTAGGTACTTCTTGCCAGCACAGACCGGACAAAGACAGATAATCCCTGAGCCTCAGTTTACTCACCTGTAAGATGAAGGAGTGATGCCTAAGGTTCTACTTGTAACTTTCATATCTGCAGTGTCAACTTGGTATTAGATCTGATTTGGCTACACATTTGCACTTAATTCTTAGAGAAACTGTCTGCTGTTTAAAACATTTGTATAAACCAGTGAGACATGGCAGCATCAGTTTTGTTCAAAAGAAGTGTTGCATGAAGTTCTTTCCTGTTCCTGTCAAGTGGGATGAGGTAGGCTCTTCTTGCTCTGCTCCATACCTTCTTCTACCCTTTCCCCTCCGCTTAACCCCAGCAGGCTCATAAACAAAACACAACCGGAACAACAAAAAAGCAAGAGAACATCAGTGATGACACCATCATCACCCCTCTCATCCAAGGTAATTTTGAACATGGGCCAACTTCCTTTAGGATGGAGGCCATGCATTCTGGCAGATCCCTTTGGAAGTTTGAAGCCAGACTGCTGACAGTCAAGACCTTAGTGAATGGGCCTGCCTGCGGAGAAGCCAGTGCTGATTAACGACGTACACACACATAAACCGCCCAAAGAATGTTAGCTCTTGCAGGGGTCGCTGATGTCATCCCTAGCAACAGGTGGCAGCCCCCTTTCTCTGAGCCCTCCTCGAGGAGGTCCTAGTGTTCCCAGTCATGAATGAGGAACAATAAAGCATCCACGGGGTTAACAGCCATTTTCACTCACTCCTTTGTAGAGCTGGGGCTTTTCCCATAGAAATGTCGTTGGCTTGAACTGATTTCTTTTTTTCTACTGCCCAAATGTCAGATTCTCATATAAAAGTGGATCATGTGCATCTTTTGCCACTGAGGCCTTTTCAATAGCCCCATAATGATGTGTGTGCTTTCCTTGTGCAAATAGAGGTGAGCCTGTCTCAGGGAAGGGTAATAGGACGTGAGCCTGCCTTGGGCTCTCTGTTAGGAAAGATTATCAGAGCAGCATGATACCTGCATTGCTTGTTGAGTTCATATTTTACCTTTATTTTTGTCTGCTCTGGTTTGGGAGCACCGCAGGTCGTTATGACTGGAAGGCAAAACAACAAAGTTACAAGAACTCATTCAGAGTTCTTATCAGAAGTTTCCAAAGGAATACAAATGAAATACAGTCGAGATTTATCAGGATAATGGTGGACCAAATATGACCTCAATTAATAGGGCTCAATTCTGTTACACCAGTAAGGTAGGCTTTTTACAAATACATATCTTCAATCCCTTCTATGCATTCTGCACATAAAATGGAAGACACAAAGAAGAGTAAGACATGGTCCTTATCCATAGGAGATTTAGGATATCAGAGTGGGCATGGAAATCTCTATTCCTCCAGTAATCCAGATGGTTCCAGTTCACATGGGCCTAAGACTGTGTCATGTCTTAGTAGAAAGAGAGATTGCTGTGGGGATGGAGAAATAACATTGGGTATTGGACTCACACAATATGGGTTTGTTTCTAGACTCCATCACCTGCAAGCTGCGTGACCTCGGTCAAGTTGTTTAACTTTCCTGAACCTCACTTTTCATTATTTGTAAAATGAAAAAATAATACCTTCCTGTGGTACCTTCATGAGATTTAGAATAAGTGTATATCAAACTTCTAGCTCCATGGCTGACATAATTTAAATTACTTAGCAAACGGATCTGTTTTTACACTGGGCTTCAGTGACTTCAATCTCTTATATGTAAAATGTGAGAATTAGATCAGATGACTTCCAAGCACCTTCTAAGCTTTAATATTCTGTGGTGCCAGTCCAGCATTGGTGTAAACTTTCAGGATCAGTTGTATCCGGGCAGCGTTGAAGTTCCCCAACAAGAAAAGGAATCTCCTTCCCAGAGATTGGGTAAAATGTGGAAGTCCTAAGCTACACGGGGCACTTAGACAATGGCACCAAAGAATGCCTGTGGGTAGGCATAGCTGTTTTCAGTTATTTTAAGTTACAGGATTACAGGCGGTCCTATAAAGCATCCCTGGTTTTCCAAGACACCCTTGAAAGTACCATCAACTTTGACTTATCTAGGTATTTTTTCATCTCATTTGTGGTTTCACCCTGTTCCATGCACTAGGATAAAGCATCTAAGTTGACTCTTGCAACCTCAAGTAATATGTTCTTTTTACCTGTAGAATTAATTATTTCACCCCTGAGAGCTTGGGCTTGGCTTCAGACAGATCCAGGCTCCCCGCTTTCTAGCTCTGTGTTCTCACAGTGTCCCTTAACGCCTATAGAGCGATGACTGCAAAATGCACAGTACACAGCTATCGTGCAAATTGAATGAAATAATTGGTGCCCCTCCAAGCACACAGGGGCGTCCTCAACACTCAACAGCTCCCTTTTATCATTTCATAGGGAAGCCTGTGTTCATTGCCTTTGTGCTTTCATGAATATGCAGATATTGACAACATCCTTCTTAGGCCTCTTGATCACAGACCTGATCTGTCCTACACAGAATTTATGCTTTAAACACAATACCAGTTCTTCAGCACTTTGCCTGTCTTCATTATGGCCCCGTATGAGCAAAAAGCCAGTCATTCCATTCTGGGTTGGGGTAAGCGGGGTTGGTCAGTGTATCCAGAGGTGGGATGGTAATTAGCAGTGGTTAAGAACATGTGCTTTCAGGACAGGCAACCCTGGTTTCCAATTCCAGCCCAATCACTTCTAGCCACAGGCCTGGGACCAATCATGTACTGTCTGAACTGTTGCTTCTGATCCATAAAATAGGAATGATCATACCAACCTTGCAGTGTGATTGTGAAGATTAGATGAAAGCATGGAAATTAATCGCTAGGCAGCTGTCACTACTATTATTCAAAATAGGCAGCATGGACTGCAGAAGGAAAATGAATCAGAAGTCCAAGACCCAATTTTGCCACCAATTGGCCACATGACTTCAGAGGAGCCATTTAACCCTTTTGTGTCTGTTTTCTAAGCTGTCGAATAGCACAAGAATTCTTCTCATATGGATACCACAGTGGTGTTTTGCGGCTAGAAGGAGATAACATAAAAGTGGTATTAGTATTTTTATTAATGCTCTAATTTTTCTTTTTGGTGCTGCCCAGAGATGGCTCCGTTCCTGGTGACTTAGCATCTGCTTTATAAACATACTTTTGAAGCACAGGTAGCCTCTTGTTTATCTTAAGCCAGTTTGTTTGTGATAGGGATGTTTTATTCCTTTTTGTTGAAATGACTGCTTTCCATTCTGGATCATTCCTTAAAAGCAGACTTTACACTCACAAATTTCAGACACTCCATCCTGATCAGCACAAAATTTGAGCCTATCCCTGTCCAATTATACAAAATCACTGTGCAGCCTTTTCCAGATAGGAATCTGCAACCGCAGTACATGTTTCTTTATTAATGAAACGCAGCAAATAGCATCCTTTTAGAGGATACTCAAATTACCACTGGGAGGAAGCACTTTGTTAATGTGCTGAACTGCCTTGTTTGGGGCGGATGAGTTGTGTTGACATATCAGGTATCCTTTTGAGCCAGCTTGCGAGTGCCTGGGAATTGGGGCCAGACTTTTTCATGACACAAGTTTCCTGAATTCCATTGCCTGAAATCTTCTGTAGCAGAGTGGAAGCTAGATTATTTACCTTGTGATAACATCTGCAAAAGAAATGGCTTGAATTTCAAAAGAGAAAACGCATTTTATAAATGGGTCACACCTGTGGCAGGGAAGTGAGACAGGTTAGGGTGAACATATTGTCTGGACATAAAAACACTCCATGTCTAGCTGGAGCTTACTCACAGGACAGAAGGAAGGCAAAGGGAGCCTCTGAATCCCAGGCTGACAATCAGTCATGTCACTCCTTTCCTCAAAAACCCTTAAGTAGCTTTCCATTGCCATAAAACTAAATTATTTTTAAAAAGTTTTAAGCCTGACATACAAAGCCCGTGTATGCCCTCCAGCCTCATCCCACACCATCACTCCTTGGCTCATAGTGTTTTTTGTTTGTTTGTTTTTTGTTTTTTTTTTAATTGTTGTTGCTTTGTTTTTTTTGAGACAGAGTCTCTGTTGCCCAGGCTGGAGTGCAGTGGTGCAATCTCTGCTCACTGCAGCCTCTGCCTCCTGGGTTCAAATGATTCTTGTGCCTCAGCCTCCAGAGCAGCTGGGATTACAGACACGTGCCACCATGCCCGGCTAATTTTTGTATTTTTAGTAGGAATGCGGTCTCATCATGTTGGTCAGGCTTGTCTGGAACTTCTGGCCTCAAGTGAACCACCCACCTTGGTCTCTCAAAGTGCTAGAATTACAGGTGTTTTGCCTCACAGTTTGAAGCCACACTAGCCTTCTTTCTGTTTCATTAGTTCATCAAGTTTTTTCCTTATTCACCAAGTTGTCACCATCATTCATTCATTAATTTATTCCAGAAGTTATTTAATAATGGAAAGATTCTGGTTACTGCCTAGAAGGGTTGCCCCTGCGCTCAGCTTGACTAAATTGTGTTCATCCCCCAGAACTCACCTTTAAGGTCTCTTGATCAAATGACCCTTCCCTGTACACTGTAATCTTAAGTTTGGTCCTCTTTCACCCTTTTTATTGCATTCATTAGTTCTCCTTCAAAGCACTTATTGTTTCCAGTCTCATATTTGTGCACTTATTTGTTTAACATGTTTCTTTCCTGCTAGACTGTATGTTATACAAAGGCATACATTGAATCTGTTTTGCTCTTCATTACATCCCCTTTACATTTGAGTAAAGTACTTAGATAATAGTAGTAGCTTATTAAATAACTTCTGAAATGAATTAAAGAATGAATGTGGCGGGACACAGTGGCTAACACCTATAATCCCAGCACTTTGGGAGGCCAAGCCCGGTGGATCACCTGAAGTCAGGAGTTCGAGACCAGCCTGGACAGCCTGGTGAAAACCCACCTCTATTAAGAATACAAAAAAAAAAAATTAGCTGGGTGGAATCATGGGCACCTGTAATCCCAGTTACTGGGGAAACTGAGGCAGGAGAATCGCTTGAACCTGGAAGGCAGAGGTGGCAATGAGCCAAGATTGTGCCACTGCACTTCAGCCTGGGAGACCAGAACAAAACTCCATCTCAAAAATATAAATAAATAATTTTTTTAAAAAATGAATGGATGTGATCTCTACCATGTTTGATTGTTAAGCAAACAAGAAAAAATATTCAGAAGGTACCTTCTCACCCCCAGACCCACTCTTCGAATCACAGTTCATAGGACTTGGTACTCTCATATCATGATCACATTTGAAAGAGTGTGATGACAGTCAGGCATCCATCCACATGCTCTGCAGCCTGCCCATTGTCAGATGGGCAGGAAAATCTAGGAGAAATACTTTTAAAGCAGAAATTGACCTTGCGATGTTTCCAGACATTGAAAATCTTGAAGCCAATACTGCTGAAGACTCTGCTCTTTGTTTTAAATGGTTGTCTCTTAAGATGGAAACCATATTGTTGTTCAGGCCCTGACGGCAAACAAAGTAGCGGAATGAGGGCAGGCCTTCATGCCAATTAGAATTGCCAAAAAAAAAAAAAAAAGAAATCAGCGTAGTGGTCCCCACCCCTTCTCCTCTTTGATCTGACCGGATACACAGATTAAGGAGCTTATTTAAAGGAGGGTGACCGTGATGGAACATGAACTGAAACACTTGAATTGGAGAGAGGAACTGGGACATAGTAATTATTCTTGGACAACAAAGGTCCCAAGTGGTGCCAAGCAGAACAGGAGTAGATTTTCCTTTGCTTTGCAGGAGGGTGGAACTCAGTTACTATTATAGAGATGCATCTTTCAATCACTGTGAGGAGGCATTTGTGATTTCTTTTTGGATTCAGAAGTAAAGGGTAACCTGTCATAAAGCTGTAAGGAGAATTCAGGTAGAGGTTAGTTGACCATCTGGGGGTGATATTGCCAAAAGGATTCATGTATTGATTCTGAGATCAACTCTAAAACTTACCAACTCTAATAGTTAGTTATTCTTATTCTGTTTGGGATTACTACTAAAAAACACTCATCAGTTTGATTCAGCTTTTAATTGAGGCTACTTTATTATAGACCTTGGGTTCAGAAGGTCAAGATAATTTTCCACATTGATTTAAAAGGGTAATTAAATTGAAATTCTATTATTTCCTCAATTTTATAAGACCAACTCATATTTGAGGCTCTGTAAAGAAGTCATAAACTACAAAAATTTTTCCAAGTGTCATTTTTATTTATATTTTAAGTATATGGTTATGTTCAATTCAATAAACACTAGTGAACATCCACTATATATAATCATCCAATAAACCTCTATTGCATATTTCCATGGGCTACATTATATTAGATAAGAATATAGCTCTTTTAGAGAACTCATGGTCAAGTTCAGACAAGTACATTAGCAATAACAGGCATTTTCATATGGCACTATGTGAATGCAAAGAAGACCATATAAGCCATCCTGGGTGACAATTAGGGGTTGGGGAGACTTCCAAGTGGGCATTAACTGATACGTACTCAGATGCAAAGAAGGTTGAGATATATTTTCTTGTCTCCAGAAGTTTGCAATTAAGTTGCTATTTTGGTGTCCAGAAGATGCCTCAATGGTGCTATGCTATGTTAGTTTTTTATGGTGCACTGTTTTCTTAGCTATGACGTGATCTCTATTTATCACTTTTCAAACTAGTCTGGACTCCAATCCTGCAATTAAAAAAAAAATTTCCAGGAGTCTAGAATGGAGATGGTCCCAAATCTGAAGACTGATAGGAAACCAGGTGAGAGAGGAATCCTCCTGGACTTCTGGCCTCTTCTGTATTTATCAATAGAAACACTTGTTGTGAGCCAGGCATGGTGGCTCATGCCTGTAATCCTAGCACTTTGGAAGGCCAAGGTGGGTGGGTCACATGAGGTCTGGAGTTTGAGACCAGCCTGACCAACATGGTGAAACCATGTTTCTACTAAAAATTATTTTTAAAAAAAATAGCCAGGTGTGGTGGCATGTGCCTGTAATCCCAGCTACTTGGGAAGCTGAGTCAAGAGAATCACTTCAACCTGGGAGGCGGGGGTTGCAGTGAGCTGAGATCATGCCACTGCATTTTAGCCTGGGTGACAGAGTGAGACTTCTTCTCAAAATAATAATAATAACAATAAAGAAACACTTAAGACAAACTATGGGTATGATGGAGAAAGAAGGAGTTTGGAGGTGTGGAGGATGGAGCACTGTGATATTGGTTCCTGTAAGGAGCTCCTGAGCTTTAGAACAAGGAGAGAAAGAAAGAGATTTATGGGTGTGTACTGTGATGCACAGGAAAGCATGGATTTTAGTGCTTTTAGAAACAGTGAAACCCCGGGGTCAGTAAGTTAACTACTCCCTCTTTTCCCCCTACCCACTTTGACCCTGCTTGTTGGTTCCGAATTATGTTACTTTACCTTACTTCTTATTTTAATTTAATTATTATTATTGTTTTATGCAGAGTCTCACTCTGTTGCCCAAGCTGAAGTGCCTTGGTGTGACCATAGCTCACTGAGGCCTTGAACTCCAGGGCTCAAGCTATCCTCCCAGTTCAGCCTCCCAAGGAACTAGGACAACTGGCATGCTCCACTGTGCCCAGCTAATTTTTGTATTTTGTGTGTGTGCGTGTGTGGAGACGGGGTCTCACTATGTTGCCAAGGCTGGCCTCAAACTCCTGGGCTCAAGCCATCTTCCCACCTCAGCCTCCCAAAATGCTGGGATTACAGACATAAGCCACTAGCTCAGCCTCCTTATCTTACTTCTTCAAGGCATAAAATGATCGAGACAAAAATATACATAATGAGGATTTTGGAAGGAGCAGGATAAATGAGTTCTATTCATTAAGATGTCTTCATAATTAGGCCCTCTCCTGAGAATTAGAACTGCTAGGTTTTATTCCTTGTTCCTCCTCTGAAATTTATCTTCCTCTGTCTCGGTTTTCTTATCATTTTAGTAGGATGAGAATGCTTGTTACCCTCATGATTTAAAAAGGTGCCCTGAGGATTCATTTCCTACAGCTTCAGTAGCCGAGAAATCTAATTCTCAAGCAGGAAGCATGAGTGTTATTCTCTTTGTGGTCCTTGAGAAACATTTATCGTCTCTTTGCTCTACTGAGAAGCCAAACGAACAGTGAGAAAAACTTGCCTTCTTAGTTTTAGAGAGAATCTCATCTGTGCAATTGGAAAAAGAAAACAGTTCCTAAATGTATAGCTCGGTCATTTGAGAATCTGTTGTTTGCAACTCTATAGTGGTGAATTTGGTAGTATAGGAAAAGGACCTAAAGTTCATCTCAACAGCACTTAAACTTAAAACTCAATGGGTAGCAATTAGGAGAAATTTAAAGCATACCCAGGAGGCTCCAAAAGTAAATATTTCTCTGGGCAGATGTGTTATAGCTGAATTAACTGGGTGTTTGTGCAACTGCAATGAATCGGAGAGATAACAGTCTTTACTGCCTGTAGATGTAGCCTGTGATTTCAAAATACAAGTAGTGTTAAATGTTCCCAGTAGAGGTTCAGGCAGTTTGCTAAGCAAACCATTGCTGCTGCCAGGTTATAATCTTACTGCCTTAGGTTATTTGTCCAGTTCTAAGTAATGAGGTGCCCATCACCCTCCATTTCAGGTGTGTTTATCTTACAAAAACTTAGGTCAAATTGAACTTAAATTTAACTTGATCGTATTCTCTGCTAAGAACCATTCCGAGAAAAGTGAACCACAAGATTTACTTCTCTTATGTTATTTCTTGTTTAAAGGTTTTGCAGGAGAAAAAAATCATCTTCCCTTTTAGGTTGATTGGGTAATATTGAGTGATCACTCCAGCCTCTCACTTTAACAAGTGAGAAAGCTGTAAAGAGGATGCTGCTGCCTCGATGTTCTGGTCTTTTGTTTTCATCCTGAGATTGTTGACAGGAGCAACCTTTTGTGAGATCGCTGCCAACATACAATAATAGGAGAGGGTAGCAATGAGCACAGAGGTAGAAACCACAGAGGTCAGGAAAAAGAAACTGTGGATGCTTGTAAAGCAGCGAGCAGCAATATCTGTTTTGGCTTACAATAATTGTTACCTCTGCTGTAATACAATACATTTAACCAAAATGAAGACCATTCCAAATGAAAACTGGTTTAGTGTGGGCCCAGCTGAGAACAGGATAAGGCAGTTACTCACATGTGCTCATCAGCTATAATGCTCCAGGCTTCATGCTAGATGCTGTATATGTATGATTGTAATTTATATTTCTAGTAAGCACATGCAGTTGGTCTTATTCCTCACCTAACAAATAAGGAAGTAGAGTCTGGCCAGGGTCACACAGAAATGAAAATAGCAAAGTTTGGACTGGAATCCAGTCTGTTTGGTTCTGGTTATCTTAAAACGTGATTGTCAATCCTGAGGCCATCATGATTGTCACTCAGAGGTATGAAATGGTAGACCTTATATCCAAAGGGCTACACCTGGAAAGTTCCTGAAAGAGGTAAAATTACCTGGTGCCCGGCCTGGAACTGTTCCATTTGAATACATCTTTGTTGAGTAAATCAAAGAGTAAGATGAAATTTAAACTGGATTTTGAAATAAGTGAGATAGAGAAGAAGTGGAATGTAGTCAAAGCAAGATTTTTCAATTACAGGATGGCTGAAGAGCTTATTACTATGTATGCTTTCTTATTAACATCTCCATATTTAGGCCTGAAAGAGGAGAGACTTTGTTGTTTTGTTTTAGCTGAAAATACTTTCTATTTGAAACAGATTAATTAAGGTTGTCTTATTTGGGCTCTCTCGTTTGTATCCATTCTCTCAACTGGCATTTATTAAAGTACTAAGTGGCTGGGTGTGATGGCTCATGCCTATAATCCCAGCACTTTGGGAGGCTGAGGCAGGTGGATCACGAGGTCAGGAGATCGAGACCATCCTGGCCAACATGGTGAAACCATCATCTCTAGTAAAATACAAAAAAAAACTAGCTGGGCATGGTGGTGCACACCTATAATCTCAGCTACTTGCGAGGCTGAGGCAGGAGAATCACTTGAACCCGAGAGGTGGAGGTTGTAGTGAGCTGAGATCGTGCCACTGCACTCCAGCCTGGCAACAACAGAAAGACTCCGTCTCAAAAAAAAGAAAAACAAACAAACAAAACCAGTACTAAGCACAGGCACAGTGCAAAGGAGAGTTAGAACTGGAAAGAAAGGCTGGGATATGGTCATAATGTGCTCTCAGTATCAGGTAGAGTTGTGACTTTAGGCCACTAAAGACACAGTGGTTGAATTGTCATGGATAATGGTAAATGAGCTATGTGGTTAGACTAGTTATTATTATCTCTGTTACAGGTGAGATACTGAGTCACAGAGTGCTGTGTGACTTGCATAACATCATAAAATATCTAAGGCAGAAACTTAGATGTATAGCCTTGTTCTCTGCTCTCTAGAGGTTTTTCCATTATCTTCTGGTGCAGTCTCGCTTCCCAAAAGCCACAAAGTCCCTTGCCAAAAACAGTGACATGATGGAAGAAAAGAGATACAGAACAGCCCCATTTATACAGGTAAAAGAATACACCTGAGTAAAAGGGATATCTAAGTAAGAGATCCTTGCCCAGAGGAGCTGAGAGTTGCTCTGATAGTCTCATTTGCAAGAAACTAAAATGAACTCTGAAATTTGAATCCAGTCCATTGATACAAATGAGATTAGATCTTTTAACCTTCACACTGACCTCTTTTGTCTGATGGCAGCAGTTACATCCATCTCCCTGGAATTTTCTGCCAGAAGGGTTATCGTTTGTGCTCCTATAACAGAATACCTGAGATGATGTAATTTATAAAGAAAAAGAGATTTATTTCTTGTAGTTTTGGAGAATGGAAAGTCCAAGGTCAAGGAGTCTGTATCTGATGAGGGCCTTCTTACTGTCTCATCCCATGGAGGAAACCAGAGGGTAAGAGCAAGAACTCACAGCCTCAAGACCTTTTGTAATGTTATTGATGGAGGGTCTTGACTGCTAATTGCCCAGGTTCTTGGTGTTTTGAACAAATAATTGGACAAAATACACAAACAAAGCTATGACAGAATGAAGCAACAAAAGCATAGATTTACTGAAATGAAAGTACACTCCATAGAGTGGGAGCAGGCTCCAGCAAGTGGCTCAAGACCACTGGTTACAGAATTTTCTGTGGTTTAAATACCTTCTAGAGGTTTCCCATTGGTTATTTGGTTATGCCCTATGTAAATGAAGGAGTGGTCTCAACCAGTCTGATTGGTTGTGGGTGGTGACCAATCAGTGGCTGATGTGAAGTTACAAAGTAACTTACATAAAGTTAAGTTACACAGCAAGTAGTTCAAATAGCAAATAGTTCAAATAGTTCACTTTCAAGTTACAAAGTTCACTTATGCAAATGTCTGATTGGTTGCCGGGGGGAACCATTCAGAGGCTGAAGTGAAATTAGTTACATCTATGTACATGTTTTATTGGTTGTGGGAAGGGACCAATCAGAGGATGAAGTGAAGTTATAAAGTTACACCCTCTGCACATGAAGACTGGTTGCAAGAGGGGACCAATCAGAGGTATTTTCCATTTTTCATTGGGAGGGCAGTGCAAAGGGAGTAGCCTCTTAACCTTTTATTATTGGGGTGTGGAGAGGTAGGGTTTTCCTTTCAGTTCAGTTCAGGAACTCAACGTGAATTGGCCTTAGGCTCCCTGCCTCCAGACCCTATTCTCCTGCCTCAATAATTAGCATTAATTTTTTTCATGGGGGTGGAACCCTCATGATCCAAACACTTCCCATTAAGCCTCTCAATGCTGCTGTATTGGGGATTAATTTTCCAGCACATGCCTTTTGGGAGAAACTTTCAACTCATAACAAGGATGCTGATCTTGAGACACTGCTATGAGACCAAATTTCTAATAATGACCCTTTTTTGATAGTTGACTCCTTAAGATTGTGAGTTTTTGAAAGAAAACAGAAAGCTCTCAGGTTTTCTTGAATATATTCCAAGTTCTCTACGCTCAATTAATAATTGAATTGTGAGAGGGGGATCCAAGATGTTCAGATAGGAACAGCTCTGGATTGCAGTTTCCAGCGAAAACGCAGAGGGTGAGTGATCACCGCATTTCCAAACAAATTTGTACTGACCACAGACCAGGAGATTCCCGGGTGGAAAAGTGCCATGAGTCTCCAGCATGTCTGTTTCAGCTGGTGCAGCCAGTCTCTACACAAAAACTCACAAATCCAGGTCCTGTTTCAGCTGGCGACTGGAATGCCTAGAAGACAGAGTTGCCCATTCAACTGAAAAGAAGAGGGCTGAAACAGGGAGCCAGGTGATCTGGCTTGGCCAGTCCCACCCCCACAAAGACCAGCAATCTGAAACGCTCTGGATTGAGAGTTTCACAGCAAGCACAGCTGGACCCAGGATGGTCCAGCTCTTTAGGGGGAAGGGTGTCCACCATTACCAAGGCAGTCCACCACTACCGAGACAGTCCACCGTTACGGAGGGAGACTGCCATTACCAAGGTAGTTCTAACTATACCCCTATAAAAAAAAAATGCAAGGAAGTTCACACAGCAGCTGGGCTCAGCAACACCTCTGCAGGCAGACGGTGATTAGGCTACCTCCTCACTGGGCAGGGCATCTCTGAAAAAAGGCAGCAGAATGACAGGAACATATAAACAAAGCCCCACCTTCCTGGGACAGAGCACCTGGGAAAAAAAGGCAGTTATGAATTCCACTGCAGCAAACTTAAACATACCTGCCCAGCAGCTCTGTATAGAACAATGGAGCTCACAGCTCAGCACTTGAGCTCCTGTAAGGGACAGACTGTCTCCTCAAGCAGCTCCCCGACCGCTGTATAACCAAAGAGACACCTCATAAAGGAGAGCTAAGGCTGACATCTGGTGGGTATCCTTCTGGGACAAAGATAACAGAAGAAGAAACTGGCACCAACCATTACTGTTCTGCAGCCACTGCAGGTGATCCCCAGGCAAGCAGGGTCTGGAGTGGACCTCCAGCAGTCCTACAGCAAGGGGGGCCTGACTGTTAGAAGGAAAACTAAGAAACAGAAATAACTTCATCATTAACGAAAAGGACGTCCACTCAGAGAATCCATCTGAAAGTCACCAACCACAAAGACCACAGGTAGCTACATCCACAAAGATGGGAAGAAACCAGCACAAAAATGATGAAATAACCAAAACCAGAACCCCTCTCCTCCTCCAAGGGATCACAACTCCTCACCAGCAAGGGAACAAGGCTGGATGGAGAATGAGTCTGATGAATTGACAGAAACAGGCTTCAGAAGGTGGGTAATAACAAACTTCTCTGAGATAAAAGATCATGTTCTAAGCCAATGCAAAAAACTAAGAACCTTGAAAAAAGGTTTGATGAAATGCTAATGAGAATAAACAGCTTAGAGAGGAATATAAATGAATTTATGAAGCTGAACAACACAATGCAAGAACTTCGCGAAGCATACACAGGTTTCAGTAGCCAAATTGACCAAGCAGAAGAAAGTATATCAGAGATTGCAGATCAAATCAATGAAATAAAATGAGAAGGCAAGATTAGAGAAAAAAGAGTAAAAAGAAATGAACAAAGCCTCCAAGAAATACAGGATTATGTGAAAAGACCTAACCCAGGTTTGATAGGTGTACCTGAATGTGATGGAGAGAATGAATCCAAGCTGGAAAACACTCTTCAATATATTATGCAGGAGAACGTACCCAACCTAGCAAGGCAGGCCAACATTCAAGTCCAGGAAATACAGAGAATACCACAAAGATATTCCTCAAGAAGAGCAACCCCAAGGCACATAATCGTCAGATTCACCAGGGTTGAAATGAAGGAAAAAATGCTAAGGGCAGCCAGAGAGAAAGGTTCGGTTACCCACAAAGGGAAGCCTATCAGACTCACAGTGGA